>JANAVB010015397.1:19834750-19957250 GCA_029216955.1 Iris pallida | reverse complement strand
CCACAGGCGAGTACATTTACTGATAGTTTTTATTGTCTTTATATCTGCTATATTCGATTCAGTCGTAGTGACTTACTTGATTTCCAATATGATGGTTCACGGACTAGTATACGTTGGATCATGATATGAGATGTTGTTCCTAGATTTTCTTGGTATATTGGTACATTTCCTGTGTTGTTTCATGTACTTATATAGGCACCAATTCCTGAGAGGGAGTAGCTACCCTCTTAGGAAATCCCGTATCATGACGTGTCATGTCCGGATCCATTATACTACTCGGGGATGGAGAATTATTAGGGGCTATGTGATCAATACCACCCTGTCACTATATTCTTGTGCTTGCGCCACTCTCACTTCACGTAGGGTGTAGCAAGATCATATTCCTTGTGCTCGTTATCCAAGTTGGCCGGCATGACCCTTTCCAGTAATTTTCTTGTGATTGTCGGGCTAAGTGGATAGCCTGTCCTGTTTTCCAAGCCGATCACATAATGCTCTAATAATTCATATCACATTTTATATTTACTTTATTACATCATATATCTTACTCAGTTCTATATTCAGTACTTTTTTCATCATGTTATGATATTCAGTACTCACATCCTGTTATATAGTTCCTGTTGATTTTGTCTGGTATTTCATTATGATTATCTCTTATAGAACTTGTCAATTCATATGGAACTGTTGTTAGTATTTTGTACTTGCTTATTTTTCTGACAGGATACCGTTGATATATTACAGATGATTCTGAGGCAGATTGCTCGACCTACTATGGGGTCGAGGTAGATGGAGACTTAGTCCAGTACTGTGACCTGGTAGTTGAGCCACTAGACTTTGCACACCTGGACTAGTATAGTTTAGTTAGGTTTGCCTGGACTGCGATCTAGCTAGTATTTTGAGACTGTAGTATTTTATATTATATTTTGAGATTCTGTGATGTGTTTATATCTTTGAGCTTGTGTTGGATCTTGAACTCATTTCATGTTTTTACTTCTATCATATTTCCATGTCTTGCTATCTATCTTAGTTTGTTCTTGTGATTGAGTTATGCCATATTATACCTCCGTGCGGAGATGATAGGTACCCTTATATTTTGTCTGGTTGTAGCATTTATAGATTATACAGTGTTCTATCGTCGATTCTGCGACGTAGGCTGGACGTACCCACGTGCTCGTGCCCCTAATCAGGGTGCAGGTTGTGACAACACTTGCCTAGGGCTTGGTTTGTGGGAGGAGTAAATGAAGAAGATGAAGAAGTAAATATAAAATAATAGAGGAGAGAGAAGGAGTTGGTTTTATACAAAATCGACTAGGCTAAGCAAGATAAGTCTAATTACGGTCCATCTGACAAATATCAGAAATCTGTATACGTATGCTGAAAATACGTACAACAAAAAACGGAAGTGACAACTCTACCCACCTTAAAAGAATTTTGTCCTCAAAATTTAATCAAGAGGCTAGAGGTGTCAGGGCGAGATACACTAATTAATACTGGCAATCTACGACTAGCAGTTAATCAATCAACCATTAATGCAAGCAAGAAATTTAAAAGCATAAGGCATAAGAAGGATATTATACCTTATGAGTTAAACAGGTGTGGATATCGTGATCGGATATCATCCCCACGTTCCCAGTTGACTCAAACAAAGAGTGATGACCCCAGACAATACGGACTAAACTAATAGTCTTATTCATGAGTATCTTCTCCCTTCGGTCCAATATGGATACGGGCCTTTCCTCATACGAAAGGTTGGTACCAACAACTAATTCCGAATAATCAAGGATATGGCTCGGATCCGGAATGTACCGTCGTAATTGGGATACATGGAATACGTCATGGACCTCACGTAACGACGGTAGAAGAGCGAGATGATATGACACATCACCTACTCGCTCAAGAATATCAAACGGTAAAATATACCTAGGACAAAGCTTTCCCTGCAGGCCGAATCGAATGATGCCACGGGTAGGCGAGATCCTAAGGAATACGTGGTCGTCGATAGAAAACTCAAGAGGGCGCCGATGAGAATCGGCCTAATGGCGCTGACGATCTTGTGCAACTCGAAGATGATCTCTAATTTATTTGACCACCTCGATAGTCTCCGTAACCATCTCTGGACCAAGCATCTGCCTCTCGCCTACATTATCCCAGGCTAAAGGTGATCTACACTTCTGCCATACAGTACCTCAAATGGTGCCATCTGGATACTAGCCTGGAAACTATTATTATAGTAGAACTCTACCAAGTGCAGGTGATCTTCCTACGAACCACCAAAGTCAAGTGTACATGATCGTAACATATCTTTGAGAGTTTGAATCGTGCGCTCCGACTGACCATCTGCTTGTGGATGATAAGCTGAACTGAACTTGAGACGAGTCTCCAAACTCTTTTGAAGAATCTGCCAAAAGTGCGATATAAATCTTGAATCTCTGTCGGATACGATACTGACTGGCACTCCGTACAATCTGACTATCTGCCTGAGGTACATCTTCGCAACCTGATCTGTCGATTGACCAATTATGAAAGGTAGAAAATGTGCTACTTTCGTGAGTCGGTCAACTATGACCCATATTACATCCCTCCTAGCAGAGGATTTAGGTAACCCAGTTACAAAATCCATAGTGATATGCTTCCACTTCCATTCTGGGGTCGGTAAAGGTTGAAGAAGTCTAGCTGGTCTTTGATGTTCAGCCTTAACTTGTTGGCAAACTAAACAACGAGAGACAAACCGGGGCTATCTCCCACTTCATGCTATTCTACCAGAAATGTTGACGGATATCACGATACATCTTCGTACCACCAGGATGAATCGAATACTTTGAACTGTGAACCCCTGCCATGATCTCTTGTCTAATATCACCACTAGGTACACAAAGACGCCTTCCATGTCGGAGTGTACCACCTTCGTGAATGCATAACTCTGGCCTTCGTCTCGCTTCACATTCTTCCCTCAGCCGCTGAAGCTTAGAATCTGTTTATTGAGATATCTTGATTCTTTCGTCTATACTGGACTGAACTTGCATACTAGCCATCAATGCCACATTGGTAGAAAGAACTACTTCTATTCCCATCTTCTGAAGATCTGTAATAACTCTGGCTGTATTTTTAGAAAGTAAGCTCCTGCTCTTCTGCTCAACGCATCTGCAACTACGTTGGCCTTCCCAGGATGATACTGCAGGTTGATGTCATAATCCACCAGTAACTCTAGCCATCTTCTCTGACACATAGTGAGATCCATCTGGGTAAACACATACTTAAGACTTTTATGGTCGGTGAAAATCTCTACCCGATCTCCATACAAATAATGCCTCCAAAGCTTAAGTGCGAAAACCCCCACTGATAACTCCAAGTCATGGGTTTAGTAATTTCTTTCATGATCACGAAGCTAACATGACACATAAGCTACTACCTTACCATGCTGCATTAAGACGCATCACAATCCACTGCCGGAATCATCACAATAAACTAAAAATCCTCCAGTCCCATCTGGAAGCATGAGAATGGGGGCCGTCATCAATCTTTTCTTCAATTTCTCGAATGAACTCCGACACTCTGCTGTCCAGGCAAACTGCACATCCTTGTGGGCCAACTGCGTTAATGGTGCTGAAATCCGAGCAAAGTTTGACACAAATCGTCGGTAATAGCCGACCAATCCTAGGAAACTCTGAACTTCTGTGACGGTGCTAGGTACTGGCCATGTCTCTATAGCCACTATCTTCTGGAGGTCCACTTCCACTCTATCTCTGTGATGATGTAACCTAAGTACGAAATGCGATCAAGCCAAAATTCATACCTATTGAACTTCGCGTACAACTGGTGCTCTCTGAGAATCTGAAGGACTATTCGAAGGTGCTGCTCATGCTCTGCTTCACTCTTACTATAGACTAAGATGTCATCTATAAACACTATCACGAACTGATCCAAGTTAGGCATGAATATGCGATTCATGAGATCCATAAACACTGCTGGCGTATTGGTCGCTCCAAATGGCATAACAAGAAACTTCCAATGTCCATATCTAGATCTGAACGTCGTCTTTGGGATATCTTGCTCTCTGACTCTGATCTGATGGTACCCCGGCCGTAATTCAATCTTCGAGAATACTGCTGACCTACTGAGTTAATCAAATAAATCATCTATCCTTCGCAGGGGATATCTGTTCTTGATTGTTACAGAATTCAAGGTACGATAATCAACACATAATCTTGACGTACCATCCTTCTTTTTCACAAGAAGCATCGGAGCTCCCCAAGGTGATCCACTAGCACAAATGAATCCCTTGGTTCTGAGTTCTTCAATCATCTTGTACAGGATCTCGAACTCTGATGGTACCATTCTGTAAACTCTCTCTAGCACTGGTGCTATTCCTGGAATCAAATTAATGGTGAACTTAATTTCTCTCTCTGGCGGCATGCCTGGAAGTTATTCGGAAAACACATCAGGGAAATTTTCTACTATCAATCTAGCAGGAAACTCCCTATCGCTAACTACGATTCAACACGAGAAAAAGACTTTATCTACTCCCATAAGACCGTTACCAGTAAGTATATTAAGCCTCACTGATAATGACTCGGGCTCCAGTCCTATCCGTATTGCGAATCGTATAAACATAAATGAATGCGATGCACCCGAATCAAATAATACTGATGCTGGAAAAAAGTTGACGAGAATGGTACCTGCCACCACCTCACCTGATGCCAATTCTTCTTCTACCGTCAGAGCCATAGCCTAACCTTGTCCTCTTGGTGCTGGTCCCCTCTGCTAGTGACCTCTCTGCCTGTTCTGAATCTGAACCTGGGCATACTGTTGAGCCTGAGTCAGCAACGGCCTCGGAGGCTGGTACTGCTGCTGCTGTTACTGCTGTACTAGTGTTGGACCTCTAGCCGATGGACTGGTTAGCTTTTATGATGATGAACTGGATCTATTCGGACAAGACCCTATCTTGTGGTCCGGTGCCCCACAAGCCAAGCACAATCTCTGTGCTCTACGACACTCCGAAACTACATGTCCTGGCTTCCCAAAATGATTGCAGCCCATTACGGAAGACTGCTTCTGCTTCTGTTGTTGAGGATAAGTTGGTGTCGAGTGCTGAACTGATGAGACTGTGGTCGCCCTCCTAGGTGCTCCAATAGTCAAAGACCTAGCTGCCGGGACTGGTGCTGATGACTGGGATATCTATCCATGGGACCTCTTCCTTCCTCCGGTTCGATCTACTATCCTCTGAGCAGTATACTCATGCCTCTTCGCTGCTCGCAAGATGGCATCAAACGTTTGGTGCTCAAACTGCTTCACTGATATAATAATCTCTAGGTGGAGTCCCCGCTGGAATTACTGCGCTGGTCCAATTCGGTCGCCACCAAGGTAGGAGCAAACCGACTATGTCTTGAAAACTCGGCCGCATATCCATCGACCGTCCTGTCCATCTGCTTAAGATTGGTTAATCTCGTCTGCAGATCATAGCGAACAACTACGTCAAAATACTTCGTCTGGAACTTGTCGCTGAATATCGCCCATAAGACAGGCGTTGCCAAATCCACTCCTAGCATCGCCCACCAGGTGTGGGCTAAGTCCAATAATTAGAGGCACACAACGGCCACCTTCTCATCCTCAGGAATCCTAGCTGCTTCAGGATAACCTCTGTGTTATGAAGCCAAGCATCAACAGCAATAGCATCTTCAGTTCCGTTAAAGAAAGGAGGGTTCAGGCGCTTGAAGTTGTTGGCTGCATTGTTCCATTGATAACCAACTCTGCCCATAGCATCTTGTACTGTCTGGTGCAGGGCATCGCCCCGACGATCTTGTGACGCAAGCAATTCTCGAATGAGTCTTACCAGGACTCCATTGTCAGGTTCTGCAGGCTGGAATGGCTGAACCGGTGGCTCTTGACCTCCGGAAGGCATGACTCTGGAGGCAACCCCTGAGTGCTGGGCTTGGTCCCCAGGTTGTTGCTGGTTCACTGGAGGTGCTCCGCCGGGCTGATCGGCAGGACCAGGAATAATGCCACTAAAGAAAGACATAGGAAACAATAAGAAAGGACGAAGATAGATCGAGGATATAAGTAGGTGATCAGGTCAAGATTTCAGAAAGATTAGGAGACACGAGTAGAGATCAAGGGCGAGTGCTGATTGAGACATCTATTCGGTAAAAACCCCACACATTTTGATTTACAAGACCTATATGGGCCACCACTTAAACCGTGTCATGCCCCAGAACCAGAATACTAGAGAGCGGGAGATAGACACAGCCAGCTACGTACATTAAAGTATAATCCACCTCGATATACGATCACAACTGTCTAGATGCATGAGGGTTTATCTACAAGCCAACAGTCTCTTATGGTCATGAACAAGCCTAGTGTCACAATCTCAACAAGCAAGTAATTATTATAAGATGTAAGATCATCAGGCATACAAAGAAGGCACCCCAAACATTACATATTCAGATAATCATGAAGCTAGTCACACAAAACATGAAGACTAGCAAGAGTTTAAGTCATACATGATCAACCCTAGGATTTTTTAATCATGTAACAGCCCGTAGGCAGACAGAAATTAAAGTTTCAACACGAGCTAACACTTGCTCGGCGACTAAACGCCTCAAAAGAATAATTTACAATAAATTGGGAGAGCAAAATAAGAAACCCACTCGTTGCCAGGATTACGTCTGGTGTTCACCATCTGGCTGGAAGGCAGGTAGATCCTCGGGTGCTACTCCAAAATTTGGCTATACAAAACCAGCTGGGTCAGAACCCAGAAGAGCAAGTGCCACAAGGGAGACTTCACTTAGGAACTAAACTAGCATATTAGATCACAAGACATAAATTATAACAAGAAAACTGGAGTTAGGAAAATAGGTGGATAAACGATAAGATAACTAAGAAACTATTCCGGTAACCAAGTTACAACCTGTAAACCAAACAAGGACCGGGGTTGTAACCCTTCACCTGAACAGAGCTTAGACTCTAACCATTTATCGACAGGAGTAAGCATAAACAGTAATTCACTGAAGTAATCATAACTTGCGCTGTCTAAACAAGACTAGACAAGATTCCATTCATAATTTACGGCCAAGCAATAAGTACGGCTTGATACTTTAACTAACTAGGGTTGTCACAAGCCTATTTACTAGCAAGATGCAATAAGATGTTCCAACAGTCACAAGCCCTGCAGACTATCCATGTTATCCTGATGCAGGTTGAGAGAGTTGATTAGGTGACTTGGTGGTGCAACACATGACAATGTGCTAGAAATGCGCCCTACTCGACGGCAGGCTACAAGTCCACATAAGGCATACAGATAACAGAATTGCCTGTGACTGGAAAATCTCAGTATAAATCCCTGACCGTGGTAATCAGGAATCCATGTCCTAGACATGATACAAGACGTGACATATATCTTGTACAGGCACAATCATCCACAGTATCAAGATAAGAGTTCCTTGGCGAGTTGAGATAGCCGTCGCAACAACATTCAAGACTTACATGTCATGTTAGGTTACTTATCATGTCAAGAGTGCATCACAACGGACAACTATCAAGAATTTTCATGTCAAGGTAGATCACATTATCATGTTCATGTCAAGTTCTGATACATAGCCTAGAATTATCATGCTCAAATCCAAGTCACTAGTTCAATGCCAACTAGTGGTTAAGTCGGGTCGTCGTAATTTAGGCCAAATATAGAAGTCATGCAAAGAAGATCGAGGGCACCCAAGTGTAACTGAAACCATAACTCACATATGAATTCTGATTAAAGTGAGACAATAAGATTCTTAAAGCTAAGACAAAGATCTACAACTTTCATGTTTTGGGTTTTTCAAGATTTAGCAAAAAAATAGCTCAAACGGGCAAAAACAGTCATTTGGAGTGATTTGCGCACTGGTGTACGAGCAAAACTGTGCACGGCGCATGTTGCGCGGCAGAAAATTACGCACGGCGTACGACGTGCAAGTTGCGCTGCGCGCGCGAGCAAAACCGCCCATGGCGCACGTAATCCTCAAGCACGTCACACGTTGCGCGGCAGCACGGCGCACAATTTCTGCTGCACGTACGAGCAAAATCGCCCGCAGTGCACTTTGCGCGACAGAAAGTCGCGTGCGGCACGCAAGTTGTGCTGCGCACGCGAGCAAAACCGCCCACGGCGCACGTTGCACAATAGCATGGTGCACGTTGTGCGGCAGTGTGGCAAGCAAGTTGCGCTGCGTGCGCGAGCTAAAATGCCTACGGTGCACATTGCGCGCAAGCACGGCACGTTGTGCCGCAGAAAATTGTATGCCGCGTGCCAGTTGCACTACGCGCGTGAGCAAAACTGTCGATGGCGCATGTTGCGCACAACCACAGCGCACATTGTGCGGTAGCGCGACGCATGGCGCGCAAGTTGCACTACACGCACGAGAAAAATGCCTACGACGCCCGGCCCGCAAATTGCGCACGGTACTATTCATCGTCCCGACAGCACCAAAAGGTGTGGGGAACCTATGAACACGAAAATGACATAACTTCCTCATACAAAGTCAAAATCAAGCGGTTCAAAATTCAAAATTGGGTTGAATTGAATTCCCTACAACATGGAACCATTAGATCTCGAAAATAACCTAGTTGCAGAGATCAAAAAAAGAAGAAGAAAATATTACAAACGTAGATCTACAAGAATCTATCCATCAAACCCAAAAATGTCAAGTTCTAAAGAGACTTAGAATCAAGTAAGGAAGAGAATGGAATAATAAAACTTGAGATCCATCATGAAGCAAGTTGCACTTGCCTAGGGCTTGGTTTGTGGGAGGAGTAAATAAAGAAGATGAAGAAGTAAATATAAAATAATGGAGGAGAGAGAATGAGTTGGTTTTTATACAAAATCTCTCCATCTCAAACCAAGCCAAGCCAAGTCAAATTGAACCGAACCAAATTTAAAATAAACTAAGTCAAGATTAAACCAAGACTAGGCTAAGCAAGATAAGTCTAATTACGGTCCACCTGACAAATGTCAGAAATCCTTATACGTATGCTGAAAATACGTACAACAAAAAACGGGAGTGGCAACTCTACCCACCTTAAAAGAATTTTGTCCTCTAAATTTAATCAAGAGGCTAGAGGTATCGGGGCGAGCTACACTAATACTGGCAATCTACGACTAGCAGTTAATCAATCAATCATTAATGCAAGCAAAGAATTTAAAAGCAAAAGGCATAAGAATGATATTATACCTTATGAGTCAAACAGGTATGGATATCACGATCGGATATCATCCTCACGTTCCAAGGTTGACTCACCCAAAGGGTGATGACCCCAGGAAATACGGAGTAAACTAATAGTCTTGTTCTTGAGTATCTTCTTCCTTCGGTCCAATATGGATACGGGTCTTTTCTCATACAAAAGGTTGGTACCAATAACCAATTTCGAATGATCAAGGATGTGGCTCAGATCCGGAATATACCATCATAATTGGTATACATGGAATACGTCATGTACCTCACGTAACGACGGTAGAAGAGAGAGACAATATGACACATCACCTACTCGCTCAAAAATATCAAACGGTCCTATATACCTAGGACTAAGCTTTCTCCGCAGGCCGAATCGAATGACGCCACGGGTAGACGAGATCCAAAGGAATACGTGGTCGCCGATAGAAAACTCAAGAGGGCGCCGATGAGAATCAGCCCAATGGCATTGACGATCTTGTGCAACACGAAGATGATCTCTAACTTGTCTGACCACCTCGATAGTCTGTTAACCATCTTTGGACCAAGCATCTACCTCTCGACTACATCATCCCAGGCTAAAAGTGATCTGTACTTTCTACCAAACAGTGCCTCAAATGGTGCCGTCTGGATACTTGCCTGGAAACTATTATTATAGGAGAACTCTACCAAGTGCAGGTGATCTTCCCACGAACTACCAAAGTCAAGTATACATGATCGTAGCATATCTTCGAGAGTTTGAATCCTGCGCTCCGACTGACCATCTGTCTATGGATGATAAGCTGAACTGAACTTGAGACGAGTCCCCAAAGTCTTCTGAAGACTCTGTCAAAAGTGCGATATAAATCTTGAATCTCTGTCGTACACGATACTGACTGACACTCCGTACAATCTGACTATCTGCCTGAGGTACATCTTCGCAAGCTGATCCGTCGACTGACCAATTCTAAAAGGTAGAAAATCAGCTACTTCGTGAGTCGGTCAACTATGACCTATATTGTATCTCTCCTAGCTGGGGATTTAGGTAACCCAGTTACAAAATCGATAGTGATATTCTCCCACTTCCATTCTGGGTTCGGTAAAGGTTGAAGAAGTCTAGCTGGTCTTTGATGTTCAGCCTTAACTTGTTGACAAACTAAACAACGAGAGATAAATCGGGGCTATCTCCCTCTTCATGCCATTCCACCAGAAATGTTGACGGATATCACGATACATCTTCGTACCACCAGGATGAATCAAATACTGTGAACTGTGAACCTCTGCCATAATCTCTTACCTGATATCACCACTAGGTACACAAAGCTGTCTTCCATGTCAGAGTGTACTATCTTTGTAAATGCATAACTCTGATCTTCGTCTCGTTTCACATTCTACCCTAAGTCGCTGAAGCTTATAATCTGTTGATTGAGCTATCTTGATTCTTTCGACTATACTGGACTGAACTTGCATACTAGCCATCAATGCTGTATTGGTAGAAAGAACTACTTCTATTCCAGTCTTCTAAAGACCTGCTAATAACTCTGGCTGTGATGTTAGAAAGTAAGCTTCTGCTCTTCTGTTCAACGCAACTGCAACTACGTTGGCCTTCCCAGGATGATACTGCAGGTTGATGTCATAATCCACCAGTAACTCTAGCCATCTTCTCTGACACATATTGAGATCCATCTGGGTAAACACATACTTAAGACTTTTGTGGTCGGTGAAAATCTCTATCCGATCTCCATACAAATAATGCCACCAAAGCTTAAGTGCGAAAACTACTGCTGATAACTCCAAGTCATGGGTTGGATAATTTTTCTCATGATCACGAAGCTGACATGACGCATAAGCTACTACCTTACCATGCTGCATTAAGACGTATCCCAATCCTCTGCCGGAAGCATCACAATAAACTAAAAATCCTCCAGTTCCATCTGTGTCACGACCCGTACCCACTGTGAGGGTACGAGAACGTAACAACGCCCAGCCTATGCCGCAGTGTCGGTGGTAGAACGCTGTCCTAGGTCTCATGCATCTAACAGTATAAGGCTAAGCAGTTTATACTCCCCGAATGGGGGTGACATAGTAGAATATAAACTCAATCACATCTAAGGTAGAGCATAATGGAAGATAGATAAAACATGAAATCCAAAAGAGATACAGCAGATAGAAGTCTAAGTGTCTAAGATATATAAACCCAGAAATATATCTCAAAGCTCAAATACAGTAATCCATAAATACAACTCAAGACAACTGAAAATAAACTATGAGCAAAACCCTAGCTATCTATACAACCTCTACTGTGTCTCCTCTAGGCTGGCAGGCAACCTCCAGACTATCTGTAAAATTTATCAACAGGTCCAGTCAGGACAGAAGCGAGCACAGTACATCTCAACAAATCATAGCAGGTTAGAAAATATAATTATGTAGTAAAGTAAGATACAGGATCTGAAAGAAATACAGTATGTAAATAGAGAGAGAACTGTAATAGAAATATCAACTATAAGTAGAGAACTAACAGTGGCTAGTGAGTCAGAGTATAATATAAACATGTGAATGGCATAGGAGATTCATGACTACAGCTAAGAGAGTGATTCATGACTACAGCTACTTGGATAATATTCACATGCCTATTTCTACTCCCCTATCCCCAATCAATACACAAGGATCTGTTCAAGTTTTGTTAAGATTCGTGAAACTTCACATGGCTCATAAAATGAGTGATATGTGAAGGTGATTCATGATGGCTCTGTGAACATGAGAGTACATGTGTCACAAGCGATTCGTGAATCAGAGAAAGCATGGAGATACGTGATGATTCATGAAATGCACAAAATATGTAGTATCCGATGCTCCCGAGGGGGATAACATCTCATGAAAAGATCCATATAGTACCAATCCGTGTGACCAACGTGACAGTATCAAGTAAAGTAATTTAAAGCAAGAAAATAATTCTAAACAGGATATGAAATGATCAGAGAATGTACTCGCCTGCTATTTGAATGTCCAAAGAAAATGTACTATCCGATGAGAGGTGTCTGGCTCCTATTTAGAACAGCACAAGTCACAACAACTCCAAAATGGTCAAATAAAGCTCTACTATACATTCTACATGATTCTAGGTCATTCTAGGTCAAAGTCAACTTTTGGTCAACTCTGGTCAACCGTACTAGTCAAACTAGGTTAACTTAGGTAGTACTAGGTCTAAACCTAGACTAACAAGTCTCATTAGGCCTAACCAAGCCTAGAATAACACTCACACAAAATCACAAAGCTACACAAGTTATCAAATACACATTACATATATATTCATATATATTTTTATTACAAGCAAGGTGCATAAATACAAGGAGTGAGTGATACATGAATGTGGATATGGCAATGTGTACATAGCAGTACAATGTGTTCAAGTGTGAGGGGGTTATGTTAGAAGGATAACATTTAGCAAGGGTTCATTGTGTCACATAGAAGAAATAACATGTAAAGCATAGGTTTAGCATGTGTGTGTGTGGGTGTTAATCATAACAAAAGGGTTTATTTATACATCAAAGGGTTTACTCATAACAGTAAGTAGGTTTTATGTGTATTCATGCTTGGGGTTACTGTCAACATGTAGAAGGGGTTGATTTGGAGTTGAAATCAATGGAGGTTCATCTCTAAATTAATTTGGGAAAGAACAAGAGAGAGAAAGTGGATGAAAACAAATGAATGAAGGAGTGACTCTCTTCTTATCCCCCCCATAGGTGGCTGCCCAAAAAGGGTGAGGTGTCCCCTATTTGAATGTCCAAAATACCCTCCACTAATCTATTTGATTTAAATTAGGAATGGGTTAAAGGTTGAGGTCAATTTAGTCTAGTTTTAAGTCTCTAATTAAACTAAACCTATCCATAAATAATTAGTCTAACTACTAACTAAAATTAATATCATGTGGACTAAAATTAATATTATGTGGGCCATGCCTAACTAGTGTGTGGGTCCCACTAGAGTCAAACTACCTCCCGAGTCCCCGTTTCAAGTCAGATTGAGTTAAAATTCGAACCCGACTCAAATAACCCCAAAACAATATCATAAATAATAAAATAAATTTCAACCCTAAAATAATATCATAAATAATAAATTAAATTTTAAAAATATTCAAAAATTTAAAATGACAAAAATACCCCTGTTTCTGAAAACTGGGGATGACAAATCTATCTACCTTAAAAAAATTTTGTCCTCGAAATTAAAACAAAGCAATCACAGGAAACACATGCAGAAAATAATCTCATTCAAATACTTTTCAAAAAAAATCAGCAATAAAAAAAATCTCTTTGAGGCACATCACACATTTGTAAATAAAAACTGATACGTGTTCGCTACGGACACAAAACCATCACAAAATCACACCTATCAAAGGTCAAAATCAACAATCACCAACGCAATAAATATCAAAATAATTCAAAGAGGTCAAATGCAAAATATCCTTAGGCCAGAAATGACATTAAAACATCCTAATCACATGGTTAGGCTCTAGGTCAAACAGTCTCTAGGATTTCACTAGCAAAACATCAAAATCACAAGTCATGATTTTAAATAGTTTTAAAATAATTTAAAAATTACCAAAAATCATATCATGATTTAAATGTCAAATCAATAAATGATTAAAATTACAAAATTTCAAAATTATCCTCATTTTAGAAAACTGGGTATTACAAGTCTACCCATCTTAGAAAAATTTTGTCCTCGAAATTAAAATGTTCATACTTCCTCTAGGTCAAACCCCCACAATCAAGTTCCAGAACTTAAACAAATCATACCATCAAAAAGGACGACATACAGGGTCATGGCATACGGTGGTAGTGAAAGTCTCATCTAGGTATACTAGTCATGCTAACCGAAACGGTCATAGGGTATCAAAACACACAAGCAATCTAGGGTGCTAAACTAGAAAAGTTACAGAAATAACAAATCATCAAAACTGTAAGGCAGTCTACCATCCTACATGAAAACTGGTACTCATCAAAAAATAAAATAAAGATAACCACCAATTATCTATTAAGGGATACTATTCAAGAAAATTAAAATCAAAGTTAAAGAATAAAAGTCAATTGCATGGAATCAAATCACAATATGTATATATAGAGAGTGTGTTAGAGAGGGAAAAGCTTGCATTATGTAAATGTTATGTGGTTCGTGTGTGTATGGGTGTATGTGGACATGTTCATATGGTTAGATAGTAGGCATGTGTATAGGAGGATTTGGATTTCTAGACAATAGCTATCAAGTTACACTACTCATGGCATATTGGTTAAACAATCTACAATACGCAACCCATTTGCTCATAACATGCATGGCTAACCATATATATATAAAGAGGTAGAGATTTAGTTATGTATCTATATACATTATAACATGTATGCATAAACTCTATATATATCTATACAGGTATATGAACATAACATAGAGAGGAAAGGTTAGGTTTACATGGCAGTGTATACTAAGTTAGGGTGTGTGTGTCCTTGTACAGGGTATATCTTAGTATTGAAAGGTTAAACCCAATTTTAGTTCAGCATTTACATACAAAATCTGAAAATAAGCTAACATTTAAACCAGGGTAATATTAACATAATGCAATTTCAGATTTTTAGGAATTTGAAATATCACAACTAACTCAATGCTCCCAACACATCCTAACATGATGGAGATGAAACCCTAACATACTATCCATATATTTATCTATGCACATAGCTCAATATTATATATTAAATATGAAATTGAACTAAACATTGGAAATCAATGTAAAAAAATGTCAACATGTATTCAGTTTTAGGATTTTGGAGAAATTCGAACATCAACCAACCCAATGTTTATCACAACCTAACATGTAAGAATATGAAACCTAAATTTATATCCCTACTTACCACAATGTATATAGCTCAAAATATTACATTTGAAAAAAAATAGCAAATTGAACTAAACATTTGGAATCCAATATTAAGGGTTAATATGTACACAGTCTCAGATTGGACAAATTCAAACACAAAACTCAACCAAATTTTTTTTGAATTGAAACCCTATGTATAACATACATGTGCAGTGATGTAAACATAACTAATAACATGAAACTTATATTTAAATTACGAGTTTAAGCTAGAAAAAGCAGAAAACCAGAAATATTAGGATTTTGACAATTTAAACATCAACAACATATTAATATGTATTTAGATAGGTGGGGAAATCAAGTGTAGCATGCATACGTGTCAGGCAAAGAGTCTGTGTCCACTATATATTCTTATGTCCCAATATAAAAATCAAATTCTATATCAAGAGCAACATTTAGATTCCTACCAAGATTGCAAAGTAGGTGATTGGTGTAATCAAGACTGTTTTATTATTATTATTATTATTTAATACAAGAATAATAGCAAGAAAGAAATAACGATAAAATCTGTTTGCTTATTTGTTTAAAAGAAGGAACCCTTTTGAAATCCAGAGCTAAACTATCAAATCCAAGATAAGGTCTAGTAAAAATTATCGATTCATTGTATTATGAAGAAACCCATAGCAAAAAGTTATCCAAGGTTTATAAAATAGCTAAAGTTACTCCTAAGTTAAATAATGAGAAGCAAAACAAAACAAAACAATTAATAATTTTTTTTGAAGGACTGAAACAAAAGTAGAAAAAACATGTTCGAAAACATTTAAGGTACAATCTGATAATCATATGCGTCTGTCCAAAATTATGGTACTCTAAATCCTCGTCATACTAGTAAACAAGGCTACGATAATCACAGAGTCCTCGACTTAGGCACATACCTCTAAAATCATGGTATTTAACATTTTTGCGATGCCGCTAGCTTGGCTGCGAAAACCTTAAATTTCCACACCCGAGAAATATATCTAAGTCAGACTATATGTCCTCACCATGCTGGCTAATATGACTGTAGAAGACTAGATTTCATAACTTAGATGACCTAGCCCATATAATTTTATCTTGACAAAAATTAAATTAAATCAACAATGGATACCCAAAAATCAATTTTATCAACGAACATCAAGATTCAAAAATGAACAATCATCCATCAAAATCAATAAATACAAACTCAAATTCAACAATAATCCATCAAAATCAAATTCAACATCAGAAAGTAAAGATAAATCAAATCAAGGGAAGAAGAGTTTTCAAATCGAAGTTAAATAAGATTCTCAAGGGTCGTCCAAGGAATCTCTCAAGGGATCCTAACTGTGATTGAGTACCTTCAAAAATATATCCTAATCCTACTACAGGCTGTAGTGATACTCTAGTTCGAATACCACTACATAAACTTGACCTGCATGGGCCACCACTAAAAACGTGTCACGACCCGCACCCACTGTGAGGGTACGAGAACGTAACAACATCCAGCCTACGCCGCAGTGTCGGCGGTAGAACGCTGTCCTAGGTCTCATACATCTAACAGTATAAGGCTAAGCAGTTTATACTCCCCGAATGGGAGTAACATAGTAGAATGTAAACTCAATCACATCTAAGGTAGAGCATAATGGAAGATAGATAAAACATGAAATCCAAAAGAGATACAGCAGATAGAAGTCTAAGTGTCTACGATACATAAACCCAGAAATATATCTCAAAGCTTAAATACAGTAATCCATAAATACAACTCAAGACAACTGAAAATAAACTATAAGCAAAACCTTAGCTATCTATACAACCTCTACTGTGTCTCCTCTAGGCTAGTAGGCAACCTCCAGGCTATCTGTAAAATTTATCAACAGGTCCAGTCAGGACAGGAGCGAGCACAGTACATCTCAACAAATCATAGCAGGTTAGAAAATATAATCATGCAGTAAAGTAAGATACAGGATCTGAAAGAAATACAGTATGTAAACAGAGAGAGAGAGAACTGTAATAAAAATATCTACTATAAGTAGAGAACTAACAGTGGCTAATGAGTCAGAGTACAATATAAATATGTGAATGGCATAGGAGATTCATGACTATAGCTAAGAGAGTGATTCATGACTACAGCTACTTGGATAATATTCACATGCCTATTTCTACTCCTCCATCCCCAATCAATACACAAGGATCTGTTCAAGTTATGTTAAGATTCGTAAAACTTCACATAGCTCATAAAATGAGTGATATGTGAAGGTGATTCATGATGGCTCTGTGAATATGAGAGTACATGTGTCACAAGCGATTCGTGAATCAGAGAAAGCATAGAGATACGTGATGATTCATGAAACGCACAAAACATGCAGTATCCGATGCTCCCGAAGGGGATAACATCTCATAAAAAGATCCATATAGTACCAATCCATGTGACCAACGTGACAGTAACAAGTAAAGTAATTTAAAGCAAGAAAATAATTCTAAACATGATATAAAATGATCAGAGAATGTACTCGCCTGCTATCTGAATGTCCAAAAGAAATGTACTATCCGAGGAGAGGTGTCTGGCTCCTATTTAGAACAGCACAAGTCACAACAAGTCCAAAATGGTAAAATAAAGCTCTAATATACATTCTACATGATTCTAGATTATTCTAGGTCAAAGTCAACTCTTGGTCAACTCTGGTCAACCGTACTAGTCAAACTAGGTTAACTTAGGCAGTACTAGGTTTAAACCTAGACTAACAAGTCTCATTAGGCCTAACCAAGCCTAGACTAACACTCACACAAAATCACAAAGCTACACAAGTTATCAAATACACATTATATATATATTCATATATATTTTTTTTACAAGCAAGGTGCATAAATACAAGGAGTGAGTGATACATGAATGTGGATATGGCAATGTGTACATAGCAGTATAATGTGTTCAAGTGTGAGGGGGTTATGTTAGAAGGATAAAATTTAGCAAGGGTTCATTGTGTCACATAGAAGAAATAACATGTAAAGCATAGGTTTAGCATGTGTGTGTGTGGGTGTTAATCATAACAAAAGGGTTTATTTATACATTAAAGGGTTTACTTATAACAGTAAGTAGGTTTTATGTGTATTCATGCTTGGGGTTACTGTCAACATGTAGAAGGGGTTGATTTGGAGATGAAATCAATGGAGGTTCATCTCTAAATTAATTTGGGGAAGAACAAGAGAGAGAAAGTGGATGAAAACAAATGAATAAAGGAGTGACTATCTCCTTATCCCCCCCATAGGTGGCTGCCAAAAAAGGGTGAGGTGTCCCCTATTTGAATTTTTAAAATGCCCTCCACTAATTTATTTGATTTAAATTAGGAATGGGTTAAAGGTTGAGGTCAATTTAGTCTAGTTTTAAGTCTCTAATTAAACTAAACCTATCCATAAATAATTAGTCTAACTACTAACTAAAATTAATATCATGTGGACTAAAATTAATATCATATGGGCCATGCCTAACTAGTGTGTGGGTCCCACTAGAGTCAAACTACCCCCCGAGTCCCCGTTTCAAGTCGGATTGAGTTAAAATTCGAACCCGACTCAAATAACCCCAAAACAATATCATAAATAATAAAATAAATTTCAACCCTAAAATAATATCATAAATAATAAAATAAATTTTAAAAATATTCAAAAATGTAAAATGATAAAAATACCCCTGTTTCTGAAAACTGGGGGTGACAATCTGGAAGTGTGAGAATGGGGGCCGTCATCAATCTTTGCTTCAACTTCTCGAATGAACTCTGACACTCTACTGTCTAGGCAAACTGCACATCCTTACGGGCCAACTGCGTCAATGCTGCTGAAATCTGAGCAAAGTCTGACACAAATCGTCGGTAATAGCCGGCCAATCCTAGGGAACTCCGAACTTCTGCGACGGTGCTAGGTACTGGCCATGTCACTATAGCCACTATCTTCTGGGAGTCCACTTCCACTCCATCTCTGTGATGATGTGACCTAAGTACGAAATACAATCAAGCCAAAATTCATGCTTACTGAACTTCGCGTACAACTGGTGCTTTCTGAGAATCTGAGGAACTATTCGAAGCTGCTACTCATGCTGTGCTTCACTCTTACTATAGACTAAGATGTCATCTATAAACACTATCACGAACTGATCCAAGTAAGGCATGAATATACGATTCATAAGATCCATGAACGCTGCTGGCGCATTGGTCGCTCCAAATGGCATAACAAAAAACTCACAATGTCCATATCTAGATCTGAACGTCGTCTTCGGGATATCCTTCTCTCTGATCTGATGGAACCCCAACCGCAAGTCAATATTCAAAAATACTGCTGGCCCACTGAGTTGATCAAATAAATTATCTATCCTTGGTAGGGGATATCTGTTCTTGAATGTTACGGAATTCAAGGTACAATAATCAACACATAATCTTAACGTACCATCCTTCTTTTTCACAAGAAGCATCAGTGCTCCCCAAGGTGATCCACTGGCATGAATGAATCCCTTAGTTCTGAGTTCTTCAATCATCTTGTACAGGATCTCCAACTCTGATGGTGCTATTCTGTAGACTCTCTCTGTCATTGGTGCCATTCCTGGAATCAAATCAATGGTGAATTCAATTTCTCTCTCCGGAGGCATGCCTATAAGTTCTTCGGGAAACACATCAGGAAACTCTTCTACAATTCTGGAAAATTGAACTGCTTCTGCTAGTGCCATCCGCAATACTGGTGGATAAGGTTCTACTTTGTCTCTGGAAAATAAAAACTCTGGTTCACCTGGAATACCAAAAATAATACTGCCAATAAGGCAGTCTATTCTTGCTTATTGATCCTTTAACTAATCTATTCCTAGGACTACATCATAGTCGACCATCAAAAATTCTATCTATCTAGCGGGAAACTCCCTACCGCTAACTACGATTCAATACGAGGAAAAGACTCTATCTACTCCCATAAGACCGTTACCAGTAAGTATATTGAGCCTTACTGATAATGACTCAGGCTCCAGTTCTATCAGTGTTGCGAATCGGGCATATATAAATGAATGCGATGCACCCGAATCAAATAATACTGATGCTGGAAAAAAGTTTACGAGAATGGTACCTGCCACCACCTTACCTGATACCAATTCTTCTTCTATCGTCCGAGCCATAGCCTGACCTTATCCTCTTGGTGCTGGTCCCCTCTGCTGTTGACCTCTCTGTCTGTTCTGAATCTGAACCTAGGCATACTATTGAGCCTGATGCAGTAACGGCCTCGGAGGCTGGTACTGCTGCTGCACTGGTTCTGGACCTCTAGCCGATGGACTGGTTAGCTTTGATGATGATGAACTGGCTCTATTCGGACAGGACCCTATCTTGTGGTCCGGTACCCCACAAGCCAAGCATAATCCCTGTGCTCTACGACACTTCGAAACTACATATCCTGTTCGTGAAGAACAACATCCAGATTGGGTTGCCAATATTGTTTCTGTCATGAAAAAGAATGGAAAATTTCGAGTTTGCATAGATTTTCGAGATCTTAACGCAGCTTGTCCAAAAGACGAATTTCCACTTCCGATCACCGATGTCATGATAGACAATACATGTGGTTTTGAACGTATGTCTTTTATGGATGGATTTTTAGGATATAACCAGATTAAGATACATCTAGGTGATGAAAAGCACACCACTTTTCGTACACCCCTTGGAGTTTATTGCTACACGGTTATGCCTTTTGGTCTGAAAAGTGCCGGTGCTACATATCAACGGACCATGAGCAACATCTTTCAAGAACATCTATAAAAAATAGTTGAATGTTACGTAGATGATATCGCCGTCAAAAGTCGATCAAAAGATGATCACATTCAAGACTTAAAGACAGTATTTGAGTTGATGCGTCAACATCAACTAAAGATGAATCCCACTAAGTCTTTTTTAGGGGTTTCCAGTGGCAAATTTTTGGGATTTGTCATCACTTCTAAAGGTATCCATGTTGATCCTGATAAAGTTAAAGCAATTCTTGAAATGAATCCTCCACGCAATCTGAAAGAACTACGCGACTTCCAGGGTTGTATTGCTTATATCAGGAGATTTATATTAAATCTTTCTGGGAGATGTCAACCTTTCTCTCGTTTATTGAAGAAGGGTGTGTCATTTGTTTGGGATGAAGCATGTCAACAAGCAATCAATAACATCAAGAAATACCTCACAAATCTACCTATTTTAGTACCTCCAGTAGTGGGAAGACCACTTTTTGCTGTATGTTCGAGCATTAGATCATTCTTTTGGTGCTCTTCTTGCATAGAAAAGTAATGAGGGTCATGAACAGACAATTTATTATCTTAGCCGAATGATGGTTGGAGCTGAACACAGGTATACTCCTGTGGAAAAAGAATGTCTAGCCTTGGTTTTTGCCATTCAAAAGACACGACATTATGTATCGGGACAGACTATTCATGTCATCTCCAGAATAAATCCTATTCGGATATTGATGAAGAAGCCGAGTATTCTTAACTTCCGGTTAGCTACCTGGGCAATGTTGCTTACTCCCTATGATATGGTCTACATACCTCAAAAATCAGTGAAGGGTCAAGTGTTAGCTGACTTCTTAGCAGCTCATCCTATACCTGAAACTTCTAAGCTATATGACGACATTCCAGATGAAGTCATAGATTGCAACATGACTTTGAAGGATAATATTTGGCAACTATACTTTGATGGAGCATCACGAGTTGGACCTAAAGGTAATATCGTCTCCGGAGTAGGCATTATCTTGGTCTCTCCTGATAAAATGGTTATATACCGTGCTTATTCCCTTAATGAACCATGTTCTAATAATGTAGCAGAGTATAACGCTTTGCTAATTGGTCTTCAAGTAGCAAAACAATTGGACATTGAGTTCTTAGAAGCTTATGGAGACTCTCAACTGATCGTCAATCAGGTCAGAGGGACATATGAAGTCAGAAATCTTGACCTCATTTTCTATCATCAAGTGGTAATCAAACTGGCTCTTTCATTCAAAGGGTTCTTCATTTAATTCGTACCACGTTCTCAAAATTTGGAAGATGACGCTCTTGCTAGTTTAGCTGCAGGTTTAACAGTTCCAATTAGGAGACAAAATACCATCACTTTGTTGGATCGAGACCTATTCTGTGTTAAGAATAATTTGCATATTGAACACAGTTATGCTACCGAATCAAATTTGTAGCAAAAGGATTGGAGAAGTCCATTTATTGATTATGTGGTCTATAGAATATTACCTGAAGATCCAAAGGAAGCTGCATCAATCAAAAGACGATCATTTCGATTTTATTATGATTCTGCTATGCACATGTTGTATCGTCGTTCTTATGATGGGCTTTTATTGCATTGTCTCTCGAAAAGCGAAGCTAAGCAAATACTTCGTGAAGCTCATGATGGAGTTTGTGGTGCACATCAACCAGTTCCAAAGTTACAAGACCGTATTCGAAGAATGGGTTATTATTAGCCTTCTATGATAGCAGATACTGTGGATTACGCCAGACGGTGTAAAGCATGCCAGATTTATGCTGATTTTATTCACCAACCTTCTGAATTTCTACATCCTACGGTAGCTTCCTGGCCTTTCAAAGCTTGGGGTATGGATATTATTGGTCCGATTAATCCTCCTTCAGTCAAAGGGCATCGGTTTATCCTTGCTATAACTGATTATTTTTCTAAATGGGCAGTTCCTCTTGTTGAAGTAAAAATGTCTAATGTGGTTAACTTCATCAAACATTATGTTATTTATCGTTTCAGGATTCCCAGAAGGATAATCCATGATAATGGACCACAATTTGCCAGTCAGGCATTTTATCGATCTTGTGACAAGAATCAGATCCAAAACTTATCTTCTACAGCTTACAATCCAGCTGCTAATGGTTTAGCAGAAGCTTTCAACAAAATAATTATTAAACTTCTCAAAAAATTTATTTCTTCTAATAAACGTGATTGGAACGAAAAACTTGGAGAATGTTTATGGGCTTATCGAACAACAGTTAGAACTCCAAATGGTTTTACACTATTTTTATTGGTTTACGGATGTGAAGCTGTTCTTCCACTGGAGATCCAAATAACATCTCTTAGAATAGCTGTTGCTAATGAGTTAACTACGGAGAATAATGATCGCTTAAGACTCCAGGAACTTGAAGGTTTGGATGAGAAGCGTCTTCAAGCACAACAGCACATTGAGCTGTATCAAGCCTGCATATCTCGAGCTTTCAATCGCAAAGTTAAAGAAAGGGTATTTAAAGTAGGAGAGCTAGTTCTAGCTGTCCGAAGACCTATGGTTATGACTCATAAGAGTAAAGGCAAGTTCCAAGCTAAATGGGAAGGTCCTTATGTAGTCGAAACCGTATTCTCTAATGGTGCTTATAGGTTATCTAAACCTAATGGAGATTTGCTCATGATGCCGATCAACGGTAAATTTTTGAAGAAATATTACATTTGAATTTTCTTTTCATTCCCCAGCTGCCAAAGTTTGGTTAAGCTGATTATTTATTCTCCCAAAAGAGAATTTTAATTTTCTGTCTTCCCAGCTGACTTCAAAAAGAAAAAGATTTATTATCTATCATGTCCATATTACCTCTGAATAGATATTAATCTACTTCTTTGAGTCATTACAATCTATCATGTCCATATTACCTCTGATAGTATTGTGCACTCTAAAAAGAAAAAAAGATTTATTATCTATCATGTCCATATTACCTCTGAATAGATATTAATCTACTTCTTTGAGTCATTACAATCTATCATGTTCATATTACCTCTGATAGTATTGTGCACTCTAAAAAGAAAAAAAGATTTATTATCTATCATGTCCACATTACCTCTGGATAGATATAATCTACTTTATTGATTTTTGAGGACTTATCATGTCCATATTACCTCTGATAATTATTTTCTATCTCATACCTATTTTATGAAAAAAAATTCATTTATTTCATGGTTTGAAATATTACATCAGCAAAAAAAATTTCATTTATTTCATGGTTTGAAATATTACATCAGCAAAAGGAAGAAAATGACAGAAGATAAAAATTCTTTACAAAAAATTTCTAAGGCGGAGCAGATAGATCTTCAATCATTTTCTGTAATTCTGCCAGATGATTTTCACAAAAGCCCAATACAGTTGTATATGCTATGGATCGTCGAGCTTCCGCAGTACAGAGATGGGAGAGTTCGGCAAAAGCAGCTATCATTTTATCTTTGGCTTCTTCAAGAGTCTTGATGTTTGATTTAGAACCGAAGATCCGTTATTATAAAATAGAACTTTGCCTCAAATATTCATCTCGATTTGCCATCATCTGGCTTTGCTCATCCTTTAATCGAGCTAGCTCAGCCTCGACTTTACGAATTTTATCATTTTATTGATGGATTTTGATATTCATGGAGTCATAGGCTTCTTGATGCTGCTCCAACAGGGGTTTATTCTCTCTCAAGAAGGTCCTTTCTACGGCAACCTTATTGCTATAGTCTTGAAGAGATTCTTTGAAGATAGTTTTCCGAGTTGTATATTCATTAGTGAGAGCATCATACTCAGATTGGACAAGGCTTTCAATAGTTCCACTTGACAACCTTAGATATTCTTTGATTGGTTGTTCAAGTCCTTGGACTATCTTCTGCAAGGCTGCTGTGCTCTCACTATCATTGAACATGGCGATGTTGTCAATGGTGGTAGCAATCGCACTTTTCAAACTCTCATAACTGAGGCCTTTTTTCAAAACCATCTTGATCAACGCTGCCAAAGTTTTATAAAATGTTTCAGTATGAATCTCTACCAAAAGATTCATATCAGCATTAGAGCTTGGTGTATTGGCAATATCTGCCAACCTTTTCTCCTGAAAACCAGAGACAAATGTTGTCGTCACGGTAGTAGCAAGCTGAGTTAATGCTAAATCTGTCATAGTTACCATGGCCAGTTGATTCCAAGGGGTTTCTGGGACTATATCTTCAGCAACCTTTGCTGCCACTTTTGGAGCTTGAATTTCGGTAGCAGGGGATGGTATTACAGAGGTGATGCCTTCTATGTTCGATTCAGACTCGAACACCACTGTCTCAAGGACTTGGTCTGGATTACCAGCAGTAATTGATGTTGTTGCAACATCTATGACCTCAGTGATCGGTTCATGAGTAGCAACCGATTCTCTGAGCATTGCTGGCTCTTCTTCTGCTGTCGGCTCTTCATCTCTTTCTTCGGCTTGGCGTACGTCTCCTGTAGATTCTTTTTGTATCTCTACAGATGGAGAACCTTCCTCAGAAAGAGAGTCCTCTTTTGAAGAAGAACTTCCTTCTTTAGATTCTATTACCTTTTCAGGAATAGACTTTTGAGGAGGAGGAGCAACAGGCTTTGCCATAGCGACGATCCCTACAAATATTAAACAAGATAGTCAATATACAAATTTATAATACATATTTTTGTGTAAGTTTTGTGTAATTTATCTTTACCTGGAGTAGGTGCAGGTTATGATAAGAGAGCGTCATAATCCAAGTCCCAATCATCATCATCTAATTCTAGACCCGGTTCATCCGAGGGGATGGGTTCCGAATTACTAGCAGGAGTTGTGGCTGTATCTTCGACAGCTTTCGCCTTTTGTGACGAAGTTAGATGCAATGAGGTGCTAAGTCGTCCGGGAGATAGGGCTCCTGTAACTTCTGTTATTGCTGCCGGCTGGGGTACTGAAGACCCTTCTTCAGGTTGAGCTGATGCTCTAGGTTGAGCTGATGAAGATATAATATTTTGAGTCTCTTTAGTAGAATTTTTGCTTTATGGAGTAGCAACTCTCTGTTTGGAAGGCCCTTTAACAGTAACCTTCTTTTTCTTCTCTCGAAGAGTAACAGTTGTATCTGATTTCCGCTTCCAGGTTGTAGATATGGTAATTGCTCCTGCAGCTGTCTCCCCAACTCCTATAGGGATCGTTTCCAGATATTCATCTGGAACAACATTATCAGGTATCTCCGAAGGCACCATAACTGGTTCTTCGGCGTCTCCTTCTTTTTTCCTCCGGAGACTTCCTTTCATATTGTAGTCTTTTGCGAAGGAGCGAATGGAGACATAAAAACGCGCATACGAAAGAAGCATTCGTAGCTCAGTTATGCTTGAGGCGGTTGACACATGGAATTTGGCACCGGTGCAGCGCTGAAATATCGCCATGCCCTCGCTCCATCAACTAATTTTCCATAATGGCTGAAACTAGTGGAGGGATTACGAACGTAAAGCTGGTCATAC
This sequence comes from Iris pallida, assembly GCA_029216955.1. Lineage (NCBI taxonomy): Eukaryota > Viridiplantae > Streptophyta > Magnoliopsida > Asparagales > Iridaceae > Iris > Iris pallida. The sequence goes on along the minus strand of JANAVB010015397.1, from coordinate 19,930,979 downwards.
CTGAACTAACGAGCGAACCGACTGGGTAGATACGGTTCGAAAATGCAGTTGTCTTCAATTCTATACATCAGATGTGAGGGTCTGATGCATATTAGCCAATTAAAGACGGGCGTAGGTATCTCAGTCCTCTCTCGACCTACGTTGTCAAATTGTACACCAAAATAGTCGGCTGGAACTGGTGGTCGTGTGCAAAAAAATTCCTCCCATGGGAGAAGTTCAGTGCTGCCCGTGTATCCGTCACTGAAGTTACCTTCCAAGTAGCTTTACTAAACTTCTGAAGGAATACCTCCGCATCATTTTTATGGCCTGGTGGTAATAAGCTGCAGTTGTGATGCAGTAGCCAGCCCATCAAATAAGTATAGGGCATCTCCACCCTAGGGAAATCGCGACGGTAGGGAGCATTATTGATCAATTCTACACCGAAAGCTCGCAAACTCACGTTCATCTGGCACACCATTGCCGGTAGTAGACTTAGTCTGACTTTGAATACCAAATGTACTGCTATCCATAGTACATTTCGGTGAATTCTGTCAACTGTACCGGTCCCTGGTATGACCCACCTTCACAACCACAGGAAAAGAAAGCCCGCCAGCAAGGCTTCATTTGAGATCTTTCGACTGCCATGTTTCAAAAAGCTCAATGTTTCAGTCCCCGTAAGAAATTCTCCAGCTTTGGTGGTTAAATACTTGTCCGGGGTTTATATGTGATCATCCAAGTATTTATCAAGTCGATGGGAATTATTAAGCAAGGATTAACGGTTTGAGCCTTGTTGTCTTGGAATCTCTCCTTATCCTCCTTGGACACTCTATTCTTATGATAGAATAGATATATTGTCTATTTATTGATATATGCCAAATTTGATTTACTTTCATACATAGTGGTGCAGATCAAATAATGACACATCAGCTCTTGCTATACCTCGACTAAGCGACGATTTTTCTTGCTAATTTCTGCCAGTTCCCAGTTGGAGGGAACGTACTCCTCATATATAACTTCTCCTATTGGTAGCTTGGAGATAAATTACATCTCATGGAGGGAAAAACCCATTTCGCCTACTGGGGTCACAAAGGTTCCTGTCGAGCTGATATATAACTCCATCAGAGCTAAGAACAGGTTATTGTTTATGGGTATGCCTTGACTTGTGGAGGCTACCGCTTCTAACAATCCGATGGCTTGTAGTTCTGCTTCGAAGTTCTTAAGGATCTAAGAGCTAAGTTGAACCCAATTTTTATTGTGAGGGGTCATCCACCCTGGATGCCTGGGGTTGACTTGGGGATATAATACTGAAGCGTTCATAAATCTGTTAATAAACATCGGTATCTGCACTGGCTGGATCAGAGATGAGCCCTCATTTGGTGTAAATCCAGGTAATAAACCTGAGAAAGGAGTGACACTACCACTGGGAATACTTGTATGATAGCCTACTTGGTTTTCATCCCTCTTGAATATGATTCTCTCCGGTCTTTCATTACTGTTGGGTGTCAGATTCCAGATTATCTGTCTCGGATGAGTGGCATGAACAAAAGAAGAAAGGGGATAATCCCTTGGCATTGTCGGGAGATACATCACCCTTTCCCCAAACTTGAATACCCAGGACTCCTTCTTGGGGTTTGTCTGAGATTTGAAATCAATTGCGTCCCCAAACATGAATACGGGCTTCAAGTAATGCTGGCCATCCAGTGACGTAAGTAACTCTCCGTTCATCAGAGACAACAACATTCTGTCTCCTTGAGCAGCTAGCAACTGATGTCTTTCCTTGGGATACTGCTTGTCGGTTTGAGAAAACTCGACATGGGATAAATTTTCCAGATAATTTGATCCCAAAATACCAGCTGGTGAGTCAAATGCCTCAGAGAGAGGACGAGCCCCCAAGTCCACTGCAAAAGAGTTCAACAAGAAAAATCAAGTTAGTAAAACTCTAAAGTATGAACTCTACGCAAACTCAAGCTCTACTCAAATGACTATACATAAGTTTTAAAGTTATGACGCGTAAAAGGTTCTCTGTTTTAAAGAGAAATTATTTTATGCAAAAATGTTTTACGCAGTACAAGAATGAAAGTTTTTTACGCGTTCTTTTTTCTGTTAAAAAAAGAACAAAGTTTTACGTATGAAAAACACATAGTCTTTTGACTTGCGTATTTTCAGTTTTACGCTTGCACGAATAATGTGAGTGTATTTTTTGGTTTTACACTTCTGTTCAAAAGAGCAAAGTTTTACATGTGAAAAATATATAGTCTTTTGACTTGCGTATTTTCAGTTTTATGCTCGCACGTATAACGTGGGCGTAATTTTCAAGTTTCACTCTCGCACGTATAACATGGGCGTATTTTCAAGTTCTACGCTGGCACGTATAACGTGAGCATATTTTTCCATTTTTACGCTGGCACGTATAACATGAGCACATTTTTCCATTTTATGTTGGTCTTGGATCATCTTCTCCTACAAAATCGATAGGGTTTCTACCTATCATGGCCGGAGCCACATTTGGGTTGGTCTTTGGGGTTTCTTCGATATTTTTCTCCAGTGATGCTGCAGCGGTGTGAACTTCCTCCGACGATCTAGCTGTCGACGAAGTGGCAAGCCTTTTGCCCTTAGCTGAGGCGGCGGCCTTGCTCTTGAATGCCATTTTGCTCGAAGGAATTTTGAAGATAAATGAAGAAGAGATTGAGAAACGAAAGAGATGAGTAAAGTTCTTTCTCTTCCAACAGGGTCCTTCTCTTCCAACAGGGTCCTATTTATAGGAAACTGAAAAGTTGATTCAAATTCTCGAAGTGACTATTGGGTATCCCTAATTTTACGCTAATGACTGTTGGATATCCCAGACTTTATGCTTCTGTTCAAAGTATTTCAAATATTAGAAAATTTGAAAACTTTGAAGGGGGGCTTGTAGAAGCGTAAATAAATTTTGTAGACCAAGTCAAGGAAGTTGAGATCTTTACGCAAAGACAGTTCCAAATTAGACTTTACGCAAAGGTCAAAATAAGTCAAAATCAAACTCTACGCAAGGGTTAAATTCTGACTTTACGCGAAGACAGTTTTGCTCTCTACGCGAAGAATGAGCTGTCCATGCTGCATTAAATGCACGAAGATACTGTTCTGACAGATTAATTTTCTGACAAATAATTGCACAGAAGCCAAGAAGTTTGTTGTTTAGCGTGCCAAATGAGCTGCTTTACGCTTGAGGAACAGCATCCTCTTTACGCATAAAGAGTTATTTGAGCTTTTATGCTCAAGGCTATCTCAGATACTCTTTTTTGCGCGTAGAGTTTATTTGAGCCTTTACGCTCAAGGCTATTTTTAGCCGCTTTACGCAGGAAGCTTACTTTGAGCTATTTTACGCTCAAACATGCCTAACAGCATCCCTTACGCACAGTTTGTCCTGATTATGTGGGAACGTGGTTTTCTGACGTGGCCTTCATGCCATACTTCTCGAAGAACATGTGTATGTGGTCTCCTTATTTTATTGGATTATGGGACATGTGTCAACATGTGTAGAAGATAATTTCTGTACGTGGGTGACAGTTATTCTACCAGTCCGTGTAGAGACCTAATATTGGTGCTTTTTACGCACAGAAGACAGGTCTATATAAAGACTTCTTTTTTAAGGAAGAAGGACTGGATTTTTAGAGACTAGAGATCCTGAGGGAATTCATACTTTCGGAGCAAAGTAATTTTCCAAAGCATTTCTCTTCAACTTTTCTTCAAGAACAGAGTGAAGCAAAGCAGGAAAGCATTCGACCGTGCCATCAGTGCCAATTGTGTCGATACCTTTCTGGTGACTTAGTTCTTCTAGTTGTTCATCTCGAAGCAGTTTTCTTCATCATCATCGTGTGGTCCAAGGAACAAAGTGATCGCTCTCAGATCAGACTTCCATAGCAATACTCTCCAGAATTTACTTGTATTTTTGTACATTTTCTCTCATTTTCTTTCAAAAGCCTTAGGGCATTTTATATAGTAAAATATCTGTGTCAATATTTGGTTTTCTGCATTTAAGTTCGCTTGGTGTTGTTGGTTGTTAGTCTAGTTTGTTATTGTACAAGATTTCCCTTGTACAAGCACAACTTAGGCTTGTACAGCATCATGCCCAAGCGAGGACGATCAATTCTGAAGAGATCAAAGCGAGGACAAACGATTATACAAAATCAGGGCATGACAGAGTTCGGTCCCCTAACGTTCATAAATTTGAATGTTCTAGCAGGAAGAATAGGGAATCAGGTTTTACTTTGATCGAGTTAGGTTAAGTTTGATCTGTGTTCGGTCACCATAGTTAGGGTTTTAGATCGGTTTTGTATTTATGGACTGGTTTATATGGTGGATTGAAATGTACTGTGTAGGATGGGATTTTAAGCTTCTTACTGCCAACTACAAACTTGATGTACATTTGATCCTATAAGCAAAGGTAATACAAAATAAATATAAAGATATGAACAAGTTGCATACTTTTTGAATGATACTTTTTTCCTTCGCCCGAGTGCATTTGTCCCCCTCTAGTAACCACGAACATTTATCCCACTACGTCATCTCAATTTCCTCTTGCATACGAAGGCGACCGATCTTTTGAGCTAAATCCCTCTCCTGAGTTGCAAGAATTAGACTATGTAAATCATCCTACAATTTAGATTGGACCAACTACAACCTATTTTCCTCCTCCTTTAGCATGTAGATTGGATTGTTATGATTCTATTGTTTAAGGCCTGCATTCACCTCCATGAGCTTATGGACAAGTTGATATTCTATATTCCGTGAACAACCTTCTGAAGTACCCTCTGAACTACATCCTCATAACCGTCGATCAATTGCCATTTATTATTGTAACGAAATAGCCTCGGCTTCGGTCTAGACGTTGAAGTTAGACGATCACTAATTGGTGAGTGGCCAATGTCCCCGCGGCTAAGCCTTCAGTAACTATGTCAAAAAAATACGAAACCACTCCAAATTTCCTAAGGCCCTATCCAATTGGCAAGCAACTCATTTACGGATAGCTTTGTTAGTTAACAACCAAATATGAGGGTTCTCTATAACAACTACAAACCATATTGAAGAACAAGTAGGCAACTCTAGAGGGGGTTGAATAGAGTTTATAACAATAATGGCCAATTAAAAATTAAACTCTTTTCACTAACAGTAAATAATCAGAGTAAATGCAGAAATATAAAGAGTAAGCGAGCATACGCAAGCACATCCAATTTTAACCTGGTTTTCCTCATGGAGGACTAGTCCAGGCCTGAGAACTCTAGCTCAGGATTAAATCCACTATTTGTGAAATAGTAGTTATACCCCGTGCCTTTTCTTCAGAAGAGAACGTCAACTTCTTACAGAGATCGCAGTGGCGATGCTTAGAATTTTCCAAACGACTTTCTTGACTCTTGCACAAACTTCTAACTGAAGAGCACTGAGCACTTTGAGGCTTAGGGAGCTTGTGGCTAGTAGATGAGAAGGTTAAGGCTTGTATAAGGCTTTAGAGAGAAGAGAAGATTGGATGAAAATGAGAGAATTCAAGGCCTATTTATACTAGTAGTAATAGGCAGAATTCGACCAGAATTCTGTGTCAAGAATTCAAATTTTTGGCCATTGGACAACTAGCATACAGCAAACCCTAAAAATTAGGGTCCTATAATTTAGGGGACAGAGTTCGGCCCGAACTCTGTGTGGAGGCAGAGTTCGGCCCGAACTCTGTCTCCAAGAGACAGAATTGCTCAAATGGACTATGTGGGCTAGTTTGGTTTGGTGGAGCTTTTAGTTTGTGGTTTGGAGATAGGTATAAGCCCAAACTACTCAGTGTGACTCAGTTTACATTTATCTAGACTCAATAAAAGTAAAAATACAGACTCAAAAACTGAGTACGCTGCAGGATAGAGCCGACGTCTGTCTTGCATTGAGTTCTGTCTTGATGTGTCATATTGAATTATGACAAGTATTATATTGTCAATTTTATCAATATTTGGTTGACTGTAATTTTGTGTCAACAATCTCCCCCATATTGATAATTGACAAAATAATATTTGTATATTCAATGTTCATACCTGGACACATGTATAAAAGCAATAGCTTCCCCGTAATCAGTGCATAGAAGCAATAACTAGCAATAGCTCCCCCGTAAATATTGCTTCTATGTAAGCCAATGTTCCTTTGTCCTGATAAACACAATCTCTACCAAAACATAGATAACACAGATAGACAATATGATATGAATATCGAATATCAAATAATTCTCCCCTTTTGTCATTTAGCAAACGCAAACAAACAGAAATTTGTAAATGAAAGTAATTGGCAAGCACACCAAAATAATAATAACTGCATAGAGAGTATAAAGAGTCACATAACATAGAGTGAACTAATACTATAAAAGCAACTACATAAACTATAAGTCCATAGTGCATAAAAACTAAACATAAGATCCTCAGCAGCAGCAGCAGGTAGGAGACCACATCCATCAAGGAGCTCGAGATGGTCCAGCGCCGTCAGATGGATAAGTATCCGAACGACGAGAATCTACGAAAGTCGCATCCGGATCCAGATAGCGCATGACCCAAGGGTCGTCTATACGGTACCCGTCGCGACCAGGATCCTGCTCCATAGGAAGTGGCATAGAAGGATGCCAAAACATAGAGTATCGGATGTCATGCAGTGAGTTGCTGATGGCACTCATCTATAATATGGTACGATAGTCGAGCTGGGTCCAACGATCGTCCTCCAACATGAAATGATCGTGAAGCATCGTCTGAATAGACTCAAGAGTAGAAGGAGGAGGGAGCTCAAGCTGTCCAAGAGCAGGTACGTCAGCCTGAGCATCATAGTGCTCGGACTCAGCAGGAGATCCGACAGCTGCCTGAAGCCGCCGTGCCTTAGATAGAAAGGCAGAGGCTGAAAGAAATTGGCACTCATCGAGAGGGACATGAAAAGCACGAAAAACCATAGGAAGATAGAGAGCATAGACCAAAGATCGTAGCTTCTTCCTAGCATTGATCATCCAGTCCATTATGGTACGTGGAAGGTTGAACGGGACATGGAAGTGAAGGTGATACAAAGCAGAAATCTCAAAGTATGAAACCCCATCAGTCGATCCCGCTTTGGGCAGGATCATGGAAAAGATAATACGATGAAGCTCGTAGAAATAGGGGTTGAGGAACTTTGCAAGTAACTTGCATGGACGTGTGTTCAGGATACACAAGTCGTCCTTAAAACTCTAGAGGGAAGACCCATCGAGGAATTGAAACTTGCGTGCATCGACAAGCTTCTCCCATGAGTTGGGTTTCGAAATCTCGAGATATTTCGCAAGTTCAAAGTCATCGAATGATATGTCAATTCCAGCAACACGAGAATATAAACGAGTGTCATCAAAAGTGAGATTGCAGTAAAACATTTGAATTGCATTCAAATAGATAAGTGAATTTGTAGACACGAATTCATCAAGACACAAATCATGAAATAATGAATCATAACGAAAAAAGATAGTGAAGTTGATGGGATGGCTAGTGCACACGGGACGTGATCGAAAATCATTGAACCATTCGTTTGAGGCTTCCAATGATACAAATATTCGATCATCAAACGTGTCGGGGTCAATAGGACGTAGTGGATTGAACAAAGGGTGAATAGGTTGGTGAATAAGTTGATCATCACGAGGAGGAGGATTCGAAGAGGAAGCACCCTAGGTTCGAAGTCTCTTTCCTCTATTAAATAACCTAGGTGCCATGAGCAAATAGAAAAAATATGAAATTGAGATGGAGATAAAGGAGAAATTATACCTCAAAAAGATAATGGAGGATAGAAGAAAATGATGCAAGAGATCTTCCCTTAGAGTTTGGAGAAGAAATTCTCACTAGAAGGAGAAAACTAGGGTTAGGGTTTGAAGAGGAAGGGTTTGGAGTAGTTTTGGAGGAGGCAATGGAGGAGAGAGAGAGAAAGAACCCAATTTTAAAAAGGGGGTTCGAATGGTTGGGTGAAATCTGGGCCATTAGATGAAACAAAGATCAACGGCTGAGCCCGACTAAAGTTCTGGAATGAACAGACCGAATTCAGCCCGAACTCTGTGTTAGGCAGAGTTCGGCCCGAACTCTGTGTTCTGGGGCCAGAACTGAAGCCAGGCTGAAATGAAGGTGAAATCAATACTTAGTTGAAAAGAATGAAAGGATAGACATGAAATATTAGAATTTTTAAAAGTAAAAATTCAAGTAGAAGAATTCAAAAAGCTGAATCAAATAAACAAAAATGAAGTTCAAAAATATGAATTTAGCAAGTTATAAATAAAAGTAAACCATGTAATAAACAAGGAGTTATGACACAATTCAGTATGGTAAAACTGCCATGGGGTAGCTGCAGGGTCTGGATCCCAGCTAGCGGTAGTCCGGAGACAAGTACACCTTGTCGCTTAGGTTTTTATGTCTTGTTGTCAGAAGGACCCTTTCGACTTGTACCCATAACAAAATCATCATAAAGAACCATGACATAATCGATATTTACGCAGGCCACTTTAATGAATAACCGCTTCATCCAAATTCCTAGTTCACGACACAGAAAGTTGAAACGCTCTTCGGATAGTGGTTTAGTAAAGAAATCTGCCAGCTGATGATCGGTGTCAATAAATTCTAAGTTTATAGTGCCATTCTGTTGGTGATCACGCAAAAAGTCGTGACAAATTTCAATGTGTTTCGTGCGTGAGTGACATATAGGGTTCTTAGTAAGGTTGATAGCACTAGTGTTATCACAGAATATAGGAATGTGCATAAAAGATAGGTTGTAGTCTGCAAGGGTTGGCTTCATCCACATAATTTGTGCACAACAACGACCAGCTACGATATATTCAACTTCTGTTGTGGATAGTGCGATAGAATTCTACTTCTTGCTAAACCAAGAGACTAGAGTCTTGCCTAATAAATGACACGTGTCGCTTGTACTTTTACGGTCGACTTCGCATCCTACAAAATCAGCATCCGAATAATGAGGTCAAAGGATATAGATTTGGGATACCATAAGCCCACTATAACAGTACCCTTAAGGTATCGAAAGATACGCTTAACGGCGGACATGTGTGATTCCTTAGGACTAGCTTGATAGCGAGCACACTGACAAACACTAAACATGATATCAGAATGACTAGCAGTTAAATAAAGTAAACTACCAATCATAACTCGATACTTACGTTGGTCAACAGGTTTGCCGCTTTCATCAGGTTCTAACTTGGTCGTAGTAGCCATAGGTGTGCTGATTGGTTTGACGTTGTCAAGATCAAACTTCTTCAACATATCCTTTGTATATTTTGACTGGCTGATGAAAGTTTCTTGCGAAGTTTGTTTGACTTGCAATCCAAGGAAGTAGGTGAGCTTCCTCATCATGCTCATCTTAAATTCGTTCTACATACACTTAGCGAAATCTTGGCAAAGATTTTCATTAGTAGAACCGAATATGATATCATTTACATAAATTTGTACTAAAAGAATAGTGTTTTGAAAACTTTTGATAAACAGTGTAGTGTCAATCTTCCTTTTTGAAAAACCTTTATCTAGCAAGAAATTGCTTAGGCATTCATACCAAGCTTTGGGGGCTTGTTTGAGGCCATATAGCGCTTTCTTGAGTTTGAAAACATGGTCGAGAAATTTGTAATTTTCAAAACCAGGGGGTTGCTTTACAAAAACTTCCTCCTTAATAAAACCATTCAAAAAGGCACTTTTGATATCCATTTGGAAAAGTTTAAAATTCTGAAAGTTTGCAAAGGCACAAAGCATCCGAATGGATTTTAGTCTTACAACTGGAGCATACGTCTCATCGTAGTCGATACCTTCTTCTTGGTTGCATCCTTGAGCTACTAGACGAGCTTTGTTGCGAGTGACTGAACCATCTTCATTTACTTTGTTACAAAAAACCCATTTAGTACCAATAATCGAATGGTTAGCTAGTTTCGGAATAAGTTCCCAAACCTGGCTTCTTTCAAATTGGTTGAGTTCTTCTTGCATATGTGAAATCCAAAACTCATCATTGAAAGATTCTAAAACAATTTTAGGCTCAATTTTGTGAAATGAAAGCAGTGCTAGCAATGGAGTCTCTTAACGATGATCGAGTACTTACTCTACGTGTACCTCACCTATTACCAAGTTTTCTAGATATGACGGCTTGAATGCGAACTTCTTCGGTAAGCCCTCCAGAGAGTTGGTTTTAGGAGTGGTATTCATCGGCATAGAAGTTGATGGCACAACATCATCGTCGGGGTACCTGCTGCATTATTTTCCTCATCAAAAGTCACATTAGTAGACTCTTCTACAATCAATGAGCATTTGTTGAACACTCTATATCCCTTGCTCTTGGCAGCATAGCCAAGAAAAATACCATCGTCAGCTTTGGCATCAAATTTGCCTAAGTTGTCTTTAGTGTTAAGGATAAAACAGCGATAACCGAACACTCTAAAATATGAAACATTTGGAGTCCTACCAAACCAAAGCTCATAGGGTATTTTCTTCGAAATAGGTCGAATAAGCACCATATTTAAAATATGGCACGATATACTGACAGCTTCAGCACAAAAATATTTTGGAAGTAAAAATTTATTCAATATGACTCTAGCCATATCGCCAAGAGTCCTATTCTTCCGTTCTACAACACCATTTTGTTGAGGAGTTCTAGGACAAAAAAACTCATGATCAAAACCATTTGAATCACAAAACTTTTCAAAATCGGAATTTTCGAATTCGCCTCCATGATCACTTCAGATTCGAGTAATCATGTAGCCTTTTTCGTTTTGAACCTTTTTAGCAAAAAATTTAAAAACAGAAATAGCATCGCTTTTGTTTGAAAGAAAGAAAACCCAAGTGAATCTAGAAAAATCATCTACTATAATAAAAGCATAGAGTTTTCCACCAAGACTGGCTACTCTACTAGGGCCAAATAAGTCCATGTGCAGTAATTGCAAGGGTCTAGTAGTACTTACAGTATTTATGGAATGAAATGAAGATTTGGTTGCCTTATTCAGTTCACATTCGGCACATACCGTGTCTTTCTGGAATATGATGTCGGGCAAACCTCTTAATAGCTTCTTTGTCGATAGCCTGGATATAGTATCCATATTGGCATGACCAAGACGCTGGTGCCACAACAATCTCTCATCCTTGTGGACGTAGTGGCATCTTCCTGTACTGTTAGTATTTCTAGATAGATAGAAAATATAAATTTTATCCTCTCTTATCCATTCAAAAGCGATGTCTCCCGTTGACCTATCATAAATATCACATTTATTTTGTCCAAAGTTAATATCATATCTATGATCATCAAGGTGACTTATGCTGAGCAGGTTATGCTTTAACTCGGTCACTTGGCAGACATCCTTTATCACAAGAGAAAGAGGATGACCAATAGTACCATTACCTATGATGTAGCCCTTTAAATTATTACCGAAGGATACGTATCCTTCCCTCTTTATCGATAGTAATGCGAAAAGATTTGCGTCTTCCGTCATATGTCACGATCATCCACTATCGAGAATCCACTTACTTTTAGTTGAGGAAGGAAGGTCCACCTACATGACGAGTAGATGTGACCTTTGGTACCCAAGTTCTTGTGGGTCCTGAAATGTTAGTCTTCGGTACCCATGCATATAGTTTGATATCAACTAATTTCCTAATTCTACACTGTGGTGAGATATGACCATGTAATCCACAGTATGTGCAAGTAGCATGCCTATTAGTGTTGGAAGCATGTTGATGGTGATGTCTATATACAGCATGGTTATAGTTGTGTGGAACAGCAGGATAGTGACTATATGTAGCAGCAGGATGATGGTTATGTCTATGTGCAGCATGGTGATAGTTAGCAGGATAGTGACTATGTGTAGCAGCAGAATGATAGTTATAAGAATAATGTCTATGTGCATGTGGTTTATGTACTGCATGGGAGTACGTGTACATGTAAGCATGTTTACGTGCTGCATATGGGTGACGTATTTTACTATTATGAGTGGTCTTGTGTTTTGTGTGTGTTTTGTGGGATTGGGTTTGTGCAACCTGTTTTCCCAATCTAATCTTTAATTTCTTAGAGGCAGCATGCAGTTCATTATACTTAGCATTTAAACCATCAATTTTAGCAATAGAGATCTTGTGTCTGTTCTTTTCTTCAACTAGCTCAATGTTGAGTGATGTTATCTCATGTGTTTGCTTTTCAATAAGTGCTTCAGCATCATGTATGCTTAACTTAAGCTTGGACACCTCATTAGTGACTTCCGTGGGTGGAGTGTCTCTAACATTATCAAGCAAAGAAGAAAGGTTTTGAATCTCTATTTCATAGCTTTTGATTTTCTCCTTGGCATGCTTATATTTACTAATGACTTTCTTGTGGTCATTTAGTAAATCATTAAACGCATCGCCAAGTTCATCAAAGGTAAAGTCATCGAGAGTTTCGCTAGTTACCTTTTCGGATGTCGCCATTAGGCAGACATTAGCGGTGTCTTGAGGAGAGTCCTTTTCTTCGTCGGAATCACTTGCTTCGCTTTCATGCCAAATGCTAGTGTTGGCATACTTTCTTGAAGAGGACTTATTGTAGGGCTTCTTGTATCGGTTGCCTTTCTTTGTGAAGGGACAGTCTTTTTGGACATATCCAGTCTTCTTACAGCCGTAGCACATTCACTACAACAAATATGGCCTACAATAGCAGTTTTTCTATAGCGTTCAAGTGTCCCCGCTATACAATATTATCAACAATAGCGTTCTTTCTACAATACTATAAAAATATATATCTATAGCGTTTCCTGAATGCTGTAGAATCTATAACATATATGTTAAAGAAGATCTCATGTTCGAACCCCAGGAGAAACAGCGTAAGTTTTTATTCTACATGATAAAAAAACAGACTATAGCATATTTTGCGTGAAAATATATAAATTTACAAAATTCGTGCCCAATATTTACAAAATCCATAGCCTAAACACCCTAATATTTCTTCTTTCGCGCATAACTATCTTGCCCAAATTTTTTCTCATAATTCACTACAAGAATAGAGGCTTTACGCCACAAAATCTGGAACGACAAAAAAAAAAAATTTAGTCGCCCAAACTAATCTTTAGCAACTAAAAAATTATTGTTGTCATCTAAAGTTCTCCGAATTTTAGAAAATAATTGTGAACTCTTTAGCGACTATTAATTAGTTTGGACGACTCAAAAAATTCTTTGCAAGAGAAAACTAAGACGACTAGGAAGAAATTTCTCGTCTAAATTAGAGGGGAATACTAATTTAAGACTACTAAACAAAATATTATCGGCTAAAGTTGCGTTTTCTCGCCTAAACACTACACCAAAATGGGCATTTTGGAACACCACACATTTTTTAATCTGGAACGTTTATTTTTTTACCTAGGTGTTGCAACGGAATAAAAGTGTTCTAGATCAAAAAAAGTGTTCCTGATATATTTTATTTTAATTTTAATTTTTTTATTACATAGGTATGCTTTAATAGCGTTCCAAATACGATCTAAATTAAGGATGCCACACATGTACATCTCATGTGCTTAGGGTATGTTTGATTGCAAGGTGGGAAATATGTGGAAAAGAAATTAATTCCATAGAATTATTTTCCTAGTAAAAAAAATTTCATAGAATTTTAAAAAATTCCATGGAAAACTTAATTTGGGTGTTTGATTGTCATTATTTTCCATGGAAAATAGTTATTTTTCGTAAAAAATGATATTTTCCTATGGGTTGGTCAAGTTTCATTTTCCACCATTTTAGAAGAAAATATGAAAAATGATAGTTTTTTGAAAAATAATTTCATGGAAAATATGAGCTATCAAACACACAATTGGTGGTAAATTTGTGATGAAAATATTTTTCATGGAAAAAAAAAGCCCAATCAAACACAACCTTAGTAGGAAAGTGTTCCAAAACCCTCTATTCCTCAATTAATTTTACTCCTTTCTTTCAAAAAACACTCTTTTTTCCCCTTAAATAATTTCCCCCTCTTTTTCCAAAAAACCTCCTTTCTTTTCCATGAAATAAGTTCCCCTCTGCCCCGATGAGTTTGCAGTCCATCATGTGGAGTTCACAAGACATCTCGACGAGATCGCAAACCTTCCCGACGAGATCGCAAGGCAGGTTGACTCTCTCTCCCGTTTGTTCTTTCTATTTCCCGACGAGTTTTTGGTTAGGACTTTCATTTGGTATTTTGTTAGATGATTGAGGGATTTAATTAGGTATTTGATTGGATGAATTAGGGCTTTAATTCTTTAGAGTTAGAATTTTAATTAGGTATTTGGTTGGATGAATTACAAGAGAGATCTGTAGAATTAGGGCTTGTAGATCTCTGACTCATCCAAATTGATGAAAGTTCCCAATTTTCATCAATCTGATATCGGATTATGGCTTCTAGTCTTCAATTAAGAAACCCTGCTTTCGAAATATTGTCTTATATATTGTGCATAAGTTTTAGATATTCAGAATAAGATGGGGACAACAAATAAATTATATTATCCAAAATAATTCACTATATATTATGATGCAACATATTGAGCATCAAGAGCTAAAATATGTAGATGCCATGTTAGCATCCAAACTGTCATAGATATGCTATTTTAACTATAGCATTCCTTCGATCCATCCATCATGACAAAACTTAACATGAATTACCATTAATTCTCCATGCTTTCTTTAACCACTAGAATGCAAAGTAATAGGAAGAAATTCTACCTATAATTTGTCACTAACATATTTCTAGTTTGAGGGTATTTTTGTCATTTTTAAGGTTATTTGAATTTATTATAATTTATTTTAATTTATGGGAATGTTTAGGATTTATTTTGGAATTATTTGAATGATGGTTGACTAGGTTGACTTTGACTAGCATTGACTTGGTAGACTAACCTAGAAGCTAACCCTAGTTGTGTTTGGACTTGGTTAGGTCATGTAACCCTAGTTAGACTAGAGTTAACCTATGGTTAGTCATTAAGCTCAAGTTAGAATAGAAGGCTTTTAGTCATAAGCCATGACTTATGGTTTTGAACCATTGATTTTAACTAAGCCCAACCCATTAGCTATTGCCAAACCCTAACCCTAACTTAGTGTGGCCGGCCAACCCAAGCATTGGGAACCCCCCTATAAATAGTCTCTTCCATTAGGTTAAGCCTCTTTAGGAAAGTTCACATTGGAAAAAGAGGTAAATCCCATCTTTATAAATTCCTAAAAAATCTATTTTAATTCCTTTTTAATCCAAACAAATTGTATTAGATCCTAATTTTTATTATTCTTGCTGTTCATAGAGAATTATTCCAGCTTGGGATCAATTTGGAGAAGTTTGCTAACAAGGAGGAGGATCTAGAATGAGGCTTTTTCTTTAGGATTTCACCACTAGGTAAATCACCCTAAACTCTAATTAAATTCTGGATTTCTTTGCATGGAGACCTAGCCCTAGGTGTCCCCTAGCCATAGTAATTGGTTTCGTGTCAGGGTGGATCCATTTCGTGTTCGTATCGGACACGTATCCGACTATAGGCTTAGGTGTTTGCCGAAATGCTCCAATGGGCATTTCGGTTTGATTTTTGAAAAGCGTTTGAATAAGAATTTAGATCTAGGTATGGGTTGATGATTTTCAGTGGACTGAGTTTGATTTCGTGTCGTATTGAGTCGGGATCTGGACACGAACACGCGTGTTTCAGCTGTGAACACTGTCCTGTCTCTCGGGGTGGATTCCTCACTGGACACGGCGACTCAGGTCATGCCACTTGGCATGGACCAAGGGGAAATGACTGACATGAGGTCCTCTAAGTTGGAGACGCTCTCATGTCATGTCGGACATGTTCTCCAACCCGCACTGGGTTTGCACTGACTGAATCAGTCGAGTATTCGAGCTCTGATACGCTCTGATTGACACGACACGGAGACACGTCGACCCAAATCAGGGTGATACGTAGGTAGCCCTATGTGTGGCGAACCTAGGTTTGTGAACACGTGTCTTGGTTTGGTCTGTGTCGAGTGCACGACACGCGTGCACTTGTGCACGAGATAGTGCACTACTGTGCAGTGTCCAATATACTGAATTGGTTTTATTCGTGTTGGACACGTCGTGTCACATTGTGTGTGACACTATGACACTAAATGACACGTGCATACCCTATATGATAATTACCAACCAATGTTTAGCATGATTAACATGTTTTGATTTACATTTTTGCATTTTCACCTAAAACCTGATACCATAAACATTTTTTGTATTCTCAGTTTTCAAAATCGAATTTTGACAGTTATATTAACCTATTTGACTGATGTTAATGATTGGTTTTATATCCTAATATAGTACTCTTACTTATAATCTAGTTATGGTTCGATTTTGGGTTGATTTGGTTGTGTATTGATCTTGAAATCTAGTTTTGAAGTTTGAACTAAAAACTGAAATGTGTAGTAAATATATGTATTGGCTTTCTTTCCCTTCCTGTGACTGATTAACCTCTTCCTCTGTCCAGAAACTGGACTGAACACTCTCACACACACAAGCATCCACACACATTTGAATTTCGAGTTTCCTCACAGTCACTCACACACTCTATTTTCTGGTAACACACAAACACACATGTCTACACCTATTAGACACACACATCCTACCTACACACACACCCTATCCTGGAACACTACACTAACAGGAAACACACACACTTTACCTTCCCTCTCTCTATATACACATGTATGTATATATATTATATGTGTATACCTATATTGTAATGTATATATATATAGTTAATGTATATATAATGTAGTAGCCTAAATATATATGTACATATATATGATGTAATGTATGCAAAAATATGCATATATACATCTATGTAATGTGTATGTACCTATATATATTTATATGTCTATATGTAATATTGAATGCCAATATGTATGTATCTAAATATATATGTATATTGATAAGTAAGTTAGACATGTATGAATGTATGCTAGTTATATAGCAAATACCTATATTGTGATATTGTGATATAGTTGGGATAGGTTTGGTTCAGGCTTGCATAGCCTTGTAGTTGTATGTACTAGTTAGTGTAGGCTTGTGTGACCTAGTATAGACTAATGTAGACTAGTTAGACCAATTTAGACTTGTTAGACCTAGTTTGACCATAGTTGACCTAGTTTGACTTCTAGGGTTGACCAGAGTTGACTAAGAGTTGACTTTGGCCTAGATTGACCTAGATTTATTTAGAATGTATTGAATTGCATCTTGTCATCATTTTAGACTTGTTGTGACTTGTGCTGTTCTGATTAGGAGCCAGACACTCTCCTCGGACAGTACATTTTATCCGGACACTCAGATAGCAGGCGAGTACATTCTCTGATCATTTTATAACTTTTTAGAATTATATTCCTGCTTTAGATTACTTTACTTGATGCTGTCACGACATTATCACGGATTAGTACTATATGGATCTCTTCATGCGATGTTATCCCCATCGGGAGCATCGGGTACATTGTGTCATGTGCGTTTCATTTTCATCATGTACTCCTGTGCTTTCACCATACATGTACACTCTTGTGAATCATATACTCTCATGTTCACGGAGCCCTCATGTATACTGTCATGTGCACCCTTTCATGGGCCATCATGTGATATCATGTATAATAACATAATCTTCTTAGATCCTTGTGTATTGATTGGGGAACGGGGGAGTGCTAATAGTCATGTGAATAAATTCCATAGAAGTGTAGATCATGTGAAACTCTTTAGTGTAGATCATGTACTAATCTGTCCTGTTCACATGTGCTATCCTGTACTCTATATCACTCGCCACTATTAGTTCTCTATATACAATAGCTATTTACATACAGTTCTCTTC
The DNA here is from genome assembly GCA_029216955.1 of Iris pallida. Classification (NCBI taxonomy): domain Eukaryota; kingdom Viridiplantae; phylum Streptophyta; class Magnoliopsida; order Asparagales; family Iridaceae; genus Iris; species Iris pallida. Next base: position 19,913,188 of record JANAVB010015397.1, on the reverse strand, counting down.
TTTTACATTATATACTTCCTTTCAATTTTATGTAACTTACTCTACTGCATGTTTATATTTTCTAACCTGCTATGATCTGTTGAGATGTATTGTGCTCGCTTCTGTCCTGACTGGACCTGTTGAAAATATTACAGAGGACGAGGAGGAGGCCTGTGTGGATACCTTCTACAGGGCATCCCTAGACGACACTTGTGAGCTGGACCCTCAGGAGGACCCAACTCTAGCTGATGACTTTACCCCTACTGCCTAGACTAGTTTAGTTAGGCTTTATCTTACTTATGTTGTCTTGAGACTAGTTTTAGTTAGACTTTATTCTGTCTTTGAGATCTGTGTTGTATATATTCTTTCATATTCAGTAGTTGAGACTTGTATTTCTGGATATTTGCTGAGATGTTATCTTAGACACTTAGACTATTTTGATCATCTGTATTTCCTTTGAGTTCTATATCATATCGTGCTTCTTCTTCCTTAGTTGTGATTGAGTTTACATTCTGCTATGTCACCCCCATTCGGGGAGTATAAACTGTTTAGCAATATATTGTTGGATGTTATGACCTAGGACAGCGTTCTACCGCCGACACTGCGGCGTAGGTTGGACGTACCCACGTCTCGTGCCTTTAATCTAGGGTACGGGTCATGACTCATTTTTAGTGGTGGCCTATGTAGGTCTAGACTAGAAGTATAGTGGTATTCGAACCAGAGTATCACTACAGCCTGCAGTAGGATATAGGACATTAGTTTTCAAAGTACTCAATCACATTAGGAAAAACTCTTTTATTGCCATCTAAATCCTTATTGTCAACTGATTCTTTTAAATTTTAACTGTCCGCCTTTGTTATATCGCTTCTTTCTCAGAAATTGATACTCTTGTTGGTCTGTCTTCAGGATGGTGAAGACGCGGTCGCAGCATACCATTCATAGGAATGATGTAGAGGGGTCTGCTACCACTCAGCCAGTTCAGCAGAGACAAGAGACTGCAGCTCCTGCCACCTCTGTTCGTATTGAGGCTCCAGGGGGTATGCCTCCACCGGCTCGGAGACAGGACCCAGTCATCTCAAAGGTACCTTTCCAGCAGCCGCCTACAGGATACGTGGATGCGGCACAGATGTTCGCCTACTTCCAGCAGTTTATGGACCGGCAGCAGGCCCGACAGGACAGGGGCATAGAGTTGGCCCTTATGACAGTCGCAGCTCGACCAGTGGTCCAGCAGTCGAGGACATCGGGGATAGAGCAGTTCCAGAAGATGAGCCCTAGAGACTTTCTGGGGACGGAGGGAATTCTATAAGCTGATGAGTGGATCGAACATATAGAGGAGATCTTCCGCTTGGCCCGGATACCGGCAGATCTCTAGATAGAGGCAGCAGCTAGTCGAATGCGAGATCTTGCTTGCACCTAGTATCAGTCAGACCCCAGTATGGGGGTAGCTGGACAGACCTGGGAGGAGTTCAAGGGCTTCTTCAAGAAGAAGTTCTTTCCAGATTCAGTGCTCCGAGCCTTGGAGTCGCAGTTCGAGAGCTTAGTTCAGGGAAGCCTGTCAGTGGAGGAGTACGCTGGGGAGTTCGGCCGCCTCGACAGATTCGTTGAGGGCTTGAGCGAGATGGCGAAGGCCCAGAGGTTCCGGAAGGGTCTGGTCAAGGAAGTCAAGTCCTTGACCAAGGGCAACAGGGATGCCACTTTTAAGAAGATTTTGAGGGAAGCCTTATTGGCTGAGGATGATCCTGAGCTTAGGCTCAAGAGGGGACGAGACCCAGTTGGGGGCAGCAGCAACGGAGGCCAGGCCAAGATGCCCCACTTTCAGTACCAACAGCCGAGGCAGTCCCAGCCACAGTCGATCCAGCAGAGGCCAGTTCACCAGCAGCAGTTTCAGCATCAGGCACCCAGGCAGCAGACAGTCAGTTGCATATTCTGCAAGAAGCCAGGGCATAGATGGCATGAGTGCAGAAAGAGGCTCGGGAAGTGCCTTCTTTGCGGAGCGGCAGATCACCAGCAGAGGGATTGTGCTAGGTCTGGGGGATGAGTAGCTCAGGGATGAGCAGCCAAGGCTCCAGCAGGCCAACCGAGGGGACCAGCCCTGCCGACGCAACAGCATAGATTTGTTCAGCATCAGCAGCAGGACAGGGGAGGCCAGCAGGGGCAAGCTTTCGCCATGGTAGCTGAGGATGCAGTGGCGATAGGAGAGCTATTCGCAGGTTCGGTTCTTCTCGACTCCAGTCCAGCTTTTGTATTATTCGATTCCGGTGCTTCATATAGCTTCATATCAGTATCATTTGCGATTAGATACGGTATCATAGCTGAATCGTTGCCTAGGACTTACAAGATCACGACCGGGGGTGGTATTATCCTTGTGAGTGATGTTTGTAAGGGTCGAAGTATTGTTTTGGGAGGCCGTGAGTTGGAGGTGAGCCTGCTCGTAATGCCATTGCCGAACTACGATATAGTACTCGGTATGGATTGGTTGAGCAGGCACCACGCCAGAATTGATTACAGAGGGGGGTAGAGTTCTCTTCAGAGTGCCGGGGGAGCCAGAGTTCGAGTACTCCAGACATCAGACGGAGCAGAGCAGCGGAGTTTTCTGCGGAGTCTCGGTTGAGGAGCAGGAAATTCTACACCCCTTGATAGCAGAGTATATGGATGTTTTTCCAGAGGAGTTGCCTGGATTGCCACCGGACAGAGACATTGAGTTATCGATAGACTTGGTTCCAGGAGTGTAACCCATCTCTCAGCACGTCTATCGAGTAAACAATTGTGAGTTGGTGGAGCTGAAGAAGCAGGTAGCTGAGCTGCAGGACTAGGGCTTCATCCGTTCGAGTTTGTCGCCATGGGGTACACCAGTATTGTTTGTGCCAAAGAAGGATGGGTCAGTACGGATGTGTATTGACTATAGGGCACTCAACAATCTCACGATCAAGAACAGATATCCACTACCGCGGATCGACGATCTTTTTGACCAGTTGAGCGGAGCTCGGGTATTTTCCAAGATTGATATGAGGTCAGGATATCACCAGGTGAAGGTGAAAAGGGAGGATATTCCCAAGACCGCTTTCAGGACGCTGTACGGGCAGTTTGAGTTTTTGGTTATGCCGTTTGGGCTAACCAATGCACCAACAGTGTTTATAAACCTAATGAACAAGGTGTTCCACCAGTACCTGGATCAGTTTGTGGTGGTGTTCATTGATGACATCTTTGTATATTCTAAGACTGAGGAGGAGCACGAGGAGCATCTGAGGATAGTGCTGGAGACACTCAGGAAGGAACAGCTTTATCGAAAGCTCTCCAAGTGTGAGTTCTTCTTGGACCGGGTTGACTTTTTGGGGTATGTGGTGATTGGAGATGGGATCTCAGTTGACCCCAAGAAGATCGTAGCAATTGAGGCATGGGCAGCACCGACTTTAGTGGCAGAGATCAGGAATTTCCTGGGGCTGGCAGGATATTATAGGAGATTTGTGCAGGATTTCTTCCGGGTTGCAGAGCCGTTGACTCGGTTGACCCAAAAGAATACTGAGTTTGTTTGGTCAGAGGAATGTCAGGCAGCTTTTGATGAGTTGAAGAAGCGGCTTACGACAGCTCTAATTCTCACATTGCCTTCAAGATCAGGAGGATTCACTATTTATAGTGACGCTTCAGGGAAGGGGCTGGGTTGTGTCTTACAGCAGCATGGGAAGGTGATTGCCTATGCTTCCAGGCAATTACGTCCCCATGAGAAGAACTACCCTACCCATGACCTGGAGCTTGCAGCAGTGATATTTGCTCTGAAGTTGTGGAAGCACTATCTGTATGGAGAGCGGGTAGTGATTTTTACAGATCACAAGAGCTTAAAGTATGTGTTCACTTAGAAGGAGCTGAACGTGAGACAGCACAAATGGCTAGAGTTGATGAAGGACTTTGACATCCTACTTCAGTATCACCCAGGGCAGGCCAACGTGGTTGCCGATGCCTTGAATAGGTATCCGACAGCCATGTATTTGACCATGGACCGTCACTTGCTTGCTGATTTGGAGAGCTTGGGGATTGAGGTGATCGTACCCGGAGTACAGATGCAGTTATGGGGGATGCAGATTCAGTCGGACTTGATGGAGAGGATCAAGGCAACACAGTTTGAGGACGTTGCTCTGCGGTGTCTTCGAGAGCAGGTTCGAGCAGGATTTGTGGAGGGCGAGTTTTTTCTTACAGAGGATGGTGCCTTGAGGCACGGTTCCAGGTTATGTGTGCCCAACGGAGAGCTCAGGGAGCAGGTTTTGCAGGAGGCACACAGATCTCAGTACTCTATACACCCTGGTGCCAACAAGATGTACCGAGATCTGAAGGAGCTTGTTTGGTGGTACGGAATAAAGCGGGATGTAGCTCGCTTCGTAGCTAGGTGCTTGGTCTGTCAGCAGGTCAAGGCAGAAAGGCAGAGGCCCGGTGGACTGTTGCAGCCATTGCCCATTCCCAAGTGGAAGTGGGAGCATATCACTATAGATTTCGTATCTGGACTGTCGCGTACACTAGGAGGAAAAGACGCGATTTGGGTCATCGTTGACAGGTTGACCAAATCGAACCACTTCTTGCCATTCAAGGTGGGTACGTCTACAAAGAGGCTTATGGAGATGTATATACGGCAGATAGTCAGGATTCATGGAGTTTCGGTCAGCATCGTCTCAGATCGGGATAGTCGCTTTACTTCTCATTTCTGGAGGAGTCCTCAGACCAGCTTGGGCACTCAGCTCAAGTTTAGTACTATATACCACTCCTAGACGGACGGACAGTCAGAGAGGACTATTCAGACACTTGAGAATATGCTGCAGACGTGCGTCCTGGACTTTAGAGGTTGCTGGGAGGATCATCTACATTTGGTGGAGTTTGCTTACAACAACAGTTTCCAGGCTAGCATTGAGATGTCACCTTTCGAGGCTCTGTACGGGCATAGGTGTCGTACTCCCTTATCTTGGGATGATGTTGGTGAGCGAGCTTTACTGGGACCAGAGATGGTTGTTGACGTAGCCGAGAAGGTGAAGCTGATCAGGGACAGACTTCGCATGGCACAGGCAGACATCGGCACTGGACCGATAGCCACCGGAGGCCGTTGGAGTTTGAGGTACAGATTAGAGTAGGATTAGATTTAGGTTTGTTTGTTTATGATTTTGATCATGTTTGATTATTTAATAATTGAGACCTTACTTGTGATTAGGTTGGAGACCAGTTTTTCTTGAGGATATCTCCGACTCGTGGTATGATACGTTTTGGTAGAGGTGGGAAGCTTAGCCCGTGCTTCATCGGCCCTTTCGTTATCAGCGGAAGAGTCGGTGACGTGGCATACATGCTAGACTTGCCACCTGTACTAGTGGGGGTCCACAACGTATTCCATGTATCACAGTTGAGATGGTACGTGGCTGACCCTAGCCATGTGCTCGATCATTCGGAGATTGAGGTTGGGCCTTCTCTCAACTATCCAGAGCAGCCAGTGGAGATACTGGATCGACGGGAGAAGGTTCTGAGGAACCAGGTGATACCCTTGGTACGCATCGCATGGAGGCGTCATTCTCCAGGAGAGTCCACCTGGGAGCGGGAGGATGAGATGTGCGAGCGTTACCCATATCTTTTTGGACCGTGAGGTATACTTTCTATCCTTCTCATCAGTTGTATTTCGTCTTTCAATTTCGAGGACGAAATTCTTTTAAGAATGGTAGATTTGTCACTACCATATTTCTAGTTTGAGGGTATTTTTGTCATTTTTAAGGTTATTTGAATTTATTATAATTTATTTGAATTTATGGGAATTTTTAGGATTTATTATGGAATTATTTTAATGATGGTTGACTAGGTTGACGTTGACTAGCATTGACTTGGTAGATTAACCTAGAAGCTAATCCTAGTTGTGTTTGGACTTGGTTAGGTCATGTAACCCTAGTTAGACTAGAGTTAACCTGTGGTTAGTCATTAAGCTCAAGTTAGAATAGAAGGCTTTAAGTCATAAGCCATGACTTATGGTTTTGAACCATTGATTTTAACTAAGCCCAACCCATTAGCTATTACCAAACCCTAACCCTAACTTAGTGTGGCTGGCCAACCCAAGCATTGGGAATCCCCCCTATAAATAGTCTCTTCCATTAGGTTAAGCCTCTTTGGAAAGTTCACATTAAAAAATAAGGTAAATCCCATCTTTATAAATTCCTAGAAAATCTATTTTAATTCCTTTTTAATCCAAACAAATTGCATTAGATCCTAATTTTAGTATTCTTGCTGTTCATGGAGAATTATTCCAGCTTGGGATCAATTTGGGGAAGTTTGCTAACAAGGAGGAGGATCTAGAAGGACGCTTTTTTTGAGGATTTCACCACTAGGTAAATCATCCTAAACTCCATTAAATTCTAGATTTCTTTGTATGAAGACCTAGCCCTAGGTGTCCCCTAGCCATAGGAATTGGTTTCGTGTAAGGATGGACCCATTTCGTGTCCGTATCGGACACGTATCCGACTGTAGGCTTAGGTGTTTGTCGAAATGCCCCAATGGGCATTTTGGTTTGATTTTTGAAAAGTGTTTGAATAGAAATTTAGATCTAGGTATGGGTTGATGATTTCTAGTGGACTGAGTTTGATTTCGTGTCGTGTCGTGTCGGGATCTGGATACGAACACGCGTGTTTCAGCTGTGAACACTGTCATGCCTCTCGGGGTGGATTCCTCACTGGACACGGCGACTCAGGTCATGCCACTTGGCATGGGCCAAGGGGCAATGACTGACACGAGGTCCTCCAAGTTGGAGACGCTCTTGTGTCGTGTTGGACACGTTCTCCAGCCCGCACTGGGTTTGCACTGACTGAATCAGTCGAGTATTTGAGCTCTGATACGCTCTGATTGACACGACACGGAGACACGTCGACCCAAATTAGGGTGATATGTAGGTAGCCCTATGTGTGGCGAACCTAGGTTTGTGAACACGTGTCTTGGTTTGGTCTGTGTCGAGTGCATAACACGCGTGCACTTGTGCACGAGACAGTGCACTGCTGTGCAGTGTCCAGTATACTAAATTGGTTTTATTCGTTTGGACATGTCGTGTCACGTTGTGGTGTGACACTTTAACACTAAATGACACGTGCACACCCTATATGATAATTACCAACCAATGTTTAGCATGATTAACATGTTTTGATTTATATTTTAGCATTTTCCCCTAAAACCTGAGACCATAAACATTTCCTGTATTCCCAGTTTTCAAAATCGAATTTTGACAGTTATATTAACCTATTTAACTGATGTTAATGATTGGTTTTATATCCTAATATAGTACTCCTACTTATAATCAAGCTATGGTTCGATTTTGGGTTGATTTGGTTGTGTATTGATCTTGAAATCTAGTTTTGAAGTTTGAACTAAAAACTGAAATGTGTTGTAAATATATGTATTGGCTTTCTTTCCCTTCCTGTGACTGATTAACCTCTTCCTCTGTCCAGAAACTAGACTGAACACTCTCACACACACAAGCATCCACACACATTTGAATTCCGAGTTTCCTCACAGTCACTCACATACTCTATTTTCTGGTAACACACAAACACACATGTCTACACCTATTAGACACACACACATCCTACCTACACACACACCCTATTCCTGGAATACTACACTAACAGGAAACACACACACTTTGCCTTCCCTCTCTCTATATACATATGTACGTATATATTATATGTGTATACCTATATTGTAATGTATATATATATATATATATATATATATATATATATATATATATATATATATATATATATATATTGTAATGTAAAAATATATATATATATATATATATATATTTTATATATATATATATATATATATATATATATATAGTTAATGTATATATAATGTAGTAGCCTAAATATATATGTACATATATATGATGTAATGTATGTAAAAATATGCATATATACATCTATGTAATGTGTATGTACCTATATATATTTATATGTCTATATGTAATATTGAATGCCAATATGTATGTATCTAAATATATATGTATATTGATAAGTAAGTTAGACATGTATAAATGTATGCTAGTTATATAGCAAATAGCTATATTGTGATATTGTGATATAGTTGGGATAGGTTTGGTTCAGGCTTGCATAGCCTTGTAGTGGTGTGTACTAGCTAGTGTAGGCTTGTGTGACCTAGTATAGACTAATGTGGACTAGTTAGACCAATTTAGACTTGTTAGACCTAGTTTGACCATAGTTGACCTAGTTTGACTTCTAGGGTTGACCAGAGTTGACCAAGAGTTAACTTTGGCCTAGATTGACCTAGATTCATTTAGAATGCATTGAATTTCATCTTGTTATCATTATAGACTTGTTGTGACTTGTGTTGTTCTGATTAGGAGCCAGACACCTCTCCTCGGACAGTACATTTCATCCGGACACTCAGATAGCAGGCGAGTACATTCTCTGGTCATTTTATAACTTTTTCGAATTATATTCCTGTTTTAGATTACTTTACTTGATGCTGTCACGACATTATCACGGATTAGTACTATATGGATCTCTTCATACGATGTTATCCCCTCGGGAGCATTGGGTACATTGTGTCATATGCGTTTCACTTTCATCATGTACTCCTGTGCTTTCACCATACTTGTACACTCTTGTGAATCATGTACTCTCATGTTCACGGAGCCCTCATGTATACTATCATGTGCACCCTTTCATGGGCCTTCACTTGATATCATGTATTATAACATAACCTGCTTAGATCCTTGTGTATTGATTGGAAAACGGGGGAGTGCTAATAGTCATGTGAACAAATTCTATAGTAGTGTAGATCATGTAAAACTCTTTAGTGTAGATCATGTACTAATCTGTCCTGTTCACATGTGCTATCCTGTACTCTACATCACTAGCCACTATTAGTTCTCTATATACAGTAGCTATTTACATACAGTTCTTTTCTTTTACATCATGTACTTCCTTTCAGTTTTATGTATCTTACTCTACTGCATGTTTATATTTTCTAACCTGCTATGATCTGTTGAGATGTATTGTGCGCGCTCCTGTCCTTACTGGACCTGTTGAAAATATTACAGAGGACGAGGAGGAGACCTGTGTGGATACCTTCTACGGGGCAGCCCTAGACGACACTTATGAGCTTGACCCTCAGGAGGACCCAGCTCTAGCTGATGACTTTACCCCTACTGCCTAGACTAGTTTAGTTAGGCTTTATCTTACTTATGTTGTCTTGAGACTAGTTTTAGTTTGACTTTATTCTGTCTTTGAGATCTGGGTTGTATATATTCTTTCATATTCAGTAGTTGAGACTTGTATTTCTGGATATTTGCTGAGATGTTATCTTAGACACTTAGACTATTTTGATCATCTGTATTTCCTTTGAGTACTATATCATATCGTGCTTCTTCTTCTTTAGTTGTGATTGAGTTTATATTCTGCTATGTCACCCCCATTCGGGGAGTATAAACTGTTTAGCAATATATTGTTAGATGTTGTGACCTAGGATAGCGTTCTACCACCGATACTGCGGCGTAGGCTGGACGTACCCACGTCTCGTACCCTTACTCTAGGGTACGGGTCGTGACATAATTGTTACGTGCACTCATGAGCAAACAAAGGAAGTACAAAAGGTACTAAATTTGTATAAGCCGTGAAGGGTCCAATCAATTTAACTTATCATTTGAAGAAGCGTCAATATTCCAAACATTTAGGCAAGAATTAATATGGAGTGTAATGAAGCCTGACAAACAAGCATGATCCTAATATTATGGGGGTGGATGCAAGTAAATATCATGTGCTCCACTACAGAATTACTATATATCTCGCTTGTTTCCCCTCTCGAAAATTAATGACTTGGAAGAAATTCAGACTTCAAGGCAAACAAGCTTCAAGAAAACTAAGTATAAGTATACCTTGTTTTACTACCCATCAATTGACCAATAGTGCACTTTTTAAGTTGAGTTTGAATTCCTGGCTCGATTGAAATGTTGAAGCGGACTATAGAGCCAAGGCATCAAATAAGTAGCATGGCTTCTTTTCTTATGAGAAGCATCAATATTATATTTTGTAGTCGAAATGCCTTATATATTTGAGTGACAACATTTTTTTTCATTTACATGACTTGTAAATCTTGGTTTTCTCACATTTGCACAAAACATATTGGAAGTGTCTCTTGGTAAACATATTTGTTCCTCCCTACAAGTGTTAATATATTAATGATACAGAGTAATGCTAGATGTGCATATTTATAATACCCAAATCTTTATTTCAGGCTGTGTTGGATTTTCCTTCTCCCTTTCAGACCTCCCCTACAATCTTCCTCTTTTCTAAATATAATCCTAAGAACCATGTTCCATGTGTATATACAGAAAATAATAATGGCATTCTTACATTTCTTAGCAAAATAAAAAGGATTTATTTAATTAGAATACCAACATAAAAAGTCCATTTCCATTTGCATGAAGCACTCCTTACCTGCACACGCAAGGGACCATTAGAACCTAATAAATACCCATCCATGAGTTATGAATGCTCTCAGACAGAGAATAATCAAACCAAACTTAGTTTGCTACCTAACTTTCTTTAGCAATATAACAAGAGAGAATTCCATCATTATCTTTCTCTTGAGCTAGCTTAGCATGTTTCTCTTAAGGCGACAAAAAATTTCAATATGACCAATTTTCTTATAATAATAGCATTGCTTCAGGTTTAGATTCTTACCTTTGTAGTTCAATCCGGGTCATTGGTAGCTACCATCAAAATGTCCACTACTTCTGCCTCTTTTTCTTCCACGAGAAATTTTTTTTTTTACGTCCTCTAATGAAGCCATCTTTGTTGCTTGATTCACCCACTACAACAAAAAATCCTTTTAATGACGGCTAAAAACCGTCATTAATGACTAACCATGACGCTTTTTTTCACAGCAACCGTTATGAAAACGGGTGTTATAAATATTTTTTAAAAGCGTCATAAAATAACCGTCATGAATAGTTTCTATAAAAACGTTATGAATAGTTAATATATAGTGCACAATTCAGAACAATTTTAAAACGTCATGAATAGATAATATGTATAGGCTCAATGCAGCACATTTATAACACTTTATACTATTCAAATTAGCATATTTATAATGCTCTATACTGCACAGTATATATTACATTCCAAAAAGTTAACATTATATATCACCATCTTTATTACATTTCTCAAAATAGAGTACATATCAACATCTTCATTACATTATCAAAATAGAATATCCAAATACATATAGATATTTACAACTACCAAAATTGTCCACATCAAAACTTGGCCACATAACCAATAATCATGAAAGATCAACGACAGCCGGAACACCAGTGAAATCCTGAGAAAAAGAGAAAACCAAATCAGTCCATATAATTGTCAGGCCTAAAAATCAAATCTAATCATGAAATATCAAGAGAAATAAGTAAAACAAACTAGGTTGATCTTCTCAAGCAGCAATGTCTAAATTTCGCCTCACATGCTAATAGCTTTTAGCACAGCACACAAACATGAACTGACAGTCTATTATTCGATTTAATTGCAATTTTCGTCTGACAGGTTCGCATATATCTTATAACAGTCCATATCCACTTTAGGACCTCATTCAACAAAGTTGATATAAGTTACATTATCAAATAATACAAGGTCCTACGCTAAAACGCTTAACTGCAGATTCATACGGGCATGACAAATTTGTAGCATAAATAACAATGAATGTGACACCACTTTTTATATTTGTAAATTATACTTAGGTTTATCAGACTTCTCTTGAGTGAACTCCATCAATATCAAATCAAAACAAAAATCACAGAATAGTACTTCAAAGACTAGAAATTACTGTAGCATAATTTTGAAAAAAAATAATAATTTAAAGGATACTATTCAGTTTTAAACTTCAGAGAACATAGGCCAACATTGTACAATTAAATATAGATTCCAAATGCAATTAAATTCATCAGCCCGATCATAACAATCATCCAAGTTGACAGCAACGTATACAACACAAAGGAATAAGAAAATGTAAACATAATTAACACATTATGTAAGATCTTGTAATCAGGCCTATAATTAGCTCAAACTACCAGGACGTGCATACCTGCCCCAAGAGAAGCTCTGCTAAAACACAGCCAGCAGACCACATGTCAATTGCTGTCGTATACTCTGTAGCTCCAAAAATGAGCTCAGGAGCCCTATAGTACCGTGAGCATATATAATATATATTGGGCGGATGGGGTCGGACTTGGAGGTGTCTGATCCGATACTCCAGGAAAAGAAAAAGTATATACACAGTGAAATTTTATTGTATCGGTACGTATCGGACGATAAGTATCCAATACGGACACCTACAGAGGGATCTCACTCCCATTCAGGTCACTATACCTACATCATGTCTCTTCTTCTTCTTCTTTTATGCTGGTTCCTTTTTCATGTTGATATCTATTACCGTATCTTTACCAAAGCAGCAACTTAATAATAATACTAGCTAGCTAGGCTAGTTCCTTTGCTTTTAAGCTAAGCATGCTTAATTTGTTTGCTAACTTCATCAGTCCACCAACTAATTAGCTACTTGGTGTGTAATTCTACTTCTGATCCTGAGATGTATATATATATATATATACTTCTTTACATCTATATAGGAAAGAAGTATGGCATGATTTGTATCACTAATTAATGAGAGATGGAACTGGACCTATATATAAATGGCTTTGAACTCACGAGTAGTTAGAAAGTATTTATGCTGAAACTTTTAACCATGACAATTATAATATCATTACCGAAATGCTCAAACAAATTTGTTAGCATTAAAGAATGAAAAACAATGAGGCTATATATGTAAGAAAGTTATTAAACTGAACAATTCTACAACTCCGCACCAGTTTGAATGTTGACGACGAAATTAAAAGACCAAAATGATGTGAAATGATGTAGATGTTGGAATTTGTCTCGTGTTCACTAAGGAGTGCGACGGACACCGTCTAAAGAGTCAGAAAAGATTGGAAGGAGTCGAAACAGAAAAAAAAAGAGGAATAATATCAGCTTGGCGGCATACCAGCAACAATCATGTCTCCATACCGCCTGCATGCTTAAAAGTGGGTCATTCATCAAGTTTCTTTGAACAATTGTGGTTCAGGCATACCGACGATATGCCGGTAACATTTTGTCGAGTTGGGATCTGCTCAATCTGAATTTTATTGTATCGGTACTTATCCGATACTACAGTGAAATTTACAGGTGATCGCTTCGGCTTGAGACGCCAAGGGCTCCGCCACCGCCGCCTTCCCTAGCTACAAGAAGAAAATTAACCTAATTTTCCATCAGAATCACAAGAATTACATTTCAATGAAAAAATACAAACTTTCTAAATTCACAAGAATCCAATAGCTACAAGAAAAAAATTAACCTAATTTCCTATCAGAACCGACCGAAAGAAATAGAGGGAGTAGATACCTAGATGGGGTTTGTGATCCAACGTCGATGCCGACGTGTCTCCGTGCCGAGGACAACCCCGACCGGATCCCGAGCCCAAGCCTTCCCGAGCCCTCCTCCGACTCCACTTACTGTTCTCGACCGAGCGTCGTCCCACTCATCATGAGCACCGACCTCCCCGATCTTTTGAACCCGAAGCCACAACACCTGGACGACCTCGACCCACCACATCGTTCCCGCCGCCGTCGCTTTCCTCGACGAGCGAGGGGTTGGGAGCTTAGGGCTTAGGGTTCGTGGGAGGAGGGGTTGGGGGCTTAGGGCTTAGAGTGAGACCTAGAGCTAGGGTTTAGAGTGAGACCTAGAGTTAGGATTTGTGGGAGATTGAAAGGAGGAGATGGGAAATTTTAGGGTTTAGAGAGAGGAGGGAAGAGGGGGCAGAAGGAGAATGAGAGTTCTTCTGAGTAAAATCGGAGGGGGGATGGAATATATTACAGAAAGTTTATTACAAGTTTGCCACCGCTCTAAACTATTAATAACGCTTTATTTTATATACGTTATAAAAAGCCAAGAATTAGCCCAAACCGTCATAGAAAAAAGGTATTTTTCAACTTAATAACGCTTATGTATCAGCCGTCATTAAAACTCCTTGTCGAGCGTCATTAAAAGAGTTTTTTGTTGTAGTGACCATTGCTTCTTTAGTCTCTTTCATGAGATACCTGCAGCTTGCTTTGAATCCCAGAGATTGAAGTTTACATTTGAGTGCTTGTGTTATTTGTAACACTCAGGTTGGTGTTTGCTTAAGGGTGGGTCAACAATTTGGGAAAGTCAATGCAATCTTATTCTATACAAGTGAAACTTTGTTGGCTGCTAGATTTTCTCAAGTAGTATCAGGAAAATTTTGATGGGGTCTATCCACGTTAAGAGTTCTTTGCGTGACTAGTTCATAAATTTATATATTAATTTTTTTGAACAACAATTCTTTCTTTTGTAGGTACAATTACAGGATTGGGTGCATATCTTATGAGCAAAACTGGAAGAAGACCTTTTTTAGTGGTAGAAAAATTAGTGACTAATTTGATTATAAGAACAATATGATAAAATTTTAATATGAATGGATTGAATGTGCTGAGGTTCTCTAATTTCAGGTGTCGAGATCAAGAACTTTCCTTGGTACATTTCTAACATGACTATCATTCTACTTTATGGGTTATTATTTGTTTTGTAATTATTGAATTTATTTCCTTGTTCATGATATTTTATCATTTGCAGGTATATGATGGGCATGATGGCATGTTGCTGACTTTGCTTGCAGCAATTTACCCATATTTATTTTGGAGATCGACTTTTGGGGATCACAATTTTTGGGTAATAATCTAAAGGTGATATTCATATAACATAATAGAAGCATACAACTATGTATTCTATTTATTTAGATATTCATACAATAATTCAATTTTAACAATGTAGGAGTTCTGGCTCTAGAAGATGGCGCTTCTTGTCTGAACTAGCATTCATGTCTGGACAATATGACCTGTAAGTTTAAGCTGCATATCAAATTTGTATACAAAAATTAGACATAGTTCCGAGGTCAGGTCTCGAACTCTCTCTAGATTTCCTTGACAATGCTTGAGTTCTTTATACTGATACATAACAAATTTGCATAACAAATTTAACTAGAAGCTTTCTGATGTAATCTTTGGTTTATATCAGTAACTACTTATAAGATAGTACCTGCAGTGTGTCCACGGGTAGCTAATTCCTGTGACATTGGCATGTAGAGATTCTTGTACATCTGGTCTATTGAAGTAGGAATTTGTATAATCCGATACGCAAGGATCATAACTCGCTAGCTTCTGATGCCATCCACTCTAACACGAACACTTATATATAACTTCTGATGCCACCCATCTACTACTAGGGAGATCCAAATTTCAGGGTAGGTCTGATGCAGGTGTAATCCATGCAATCCTTGGGCTGAACTGCCCTAAGCTGTGTTAAACCACCCTGGAATTCAGTTGAAACGTGAAGGAACAGTTACCTCGCGCTTTACACCGACATGGTGCCATAGGTTGTGAATTTCAATAATTTCTGGCATCTGCTGTCATTTCCTGATTTTTAGGGTATGTACCTTCCTGTTTGGTTTAGGTTCTGTGAGTGTTTCTTAACTTTTTTCATAGTTGGCTCTGGGTTGGTTTATTTGCTTTCCTAGTTGGTAGGGTTGGGCTGCTATACAAGGAGAGATGTAGGAGTCTTGTGAATAATTATTTGTTATCCGAGAATTGTAGTCGATGATTTTGAGTCTGGAGGGGGCACTCATACCTCTAAATTGCTTGTTCTGGTGATTTATTTTGTGAAATGATGTTCGGATCCTGAGCAATTTTGCGATAATTACCTCTCTTTAATGTCGTGCCGCAACATGTTAAAGAGGAAACATTTTTGTGCAACTTCGAAGTTCAAAAACATTTTAAATGTTACCTTCAAAGTGAGTGCAGTTGTTTTGTCAGTTTTCAGCATTGGAGCTTTAAAATCAGACAGGAAAACATTATTACTTTGAGCTTTAAAATCAGACAGTAAAATTTTGAAGCTTCAGGAACACAAAACAAAGATCATGGTCAAAAGAATATTTCTCATAGTTTTATTTTGCAACTCTAAACTTTATGCTACACTCTACAACCTTAAGCTACGATATATGGAAAACAATATTACTTTGAATCATTAGGATCACATGAATGGAAACAAGGCGACTTATTGAGTTTATGAAACTTTAGGTAGAGACAACTATTTACTTTGGGTTACCTAAAAATGTATGAATTTATTTATTTTGGCAAACCTTTTCTATATCTTGATTGATCGAAATGGAAGTTGCGATTGAAATCGTTGAAATCAAAATTGCAATTCAGCATGAATTTTTATGATGCACAGTTTAATTATTTGTGATATAGAACAAGTTATTCATTTCTAGCTCTAGTCGATTAAATAAGTGACAGTTATAGACACTTTTTCAGTTTCCTTCTTTTTCTTGCTTTCCGAAACACAAAATAGTTTCTGTCGTTTCTTCAGTTGAAGATAAATAAATCTTGTTCATCAATATATGATCTCGTGTGAACATATTTTTTATATAATAATATTTTTTTCTCAATTTTGTGTAGGTTAGCGTATAAATTTTTGATGGTTGTGGATGGCTAGAAGGAAAGAGGCGGTCGAGCTATTTTTTTGCCTACAGATATTTTGTATATGGAATGGTTTATTTTGGACTACTAGGCATACAACTACTTTTTGTACATCTTGAATGTTTTAATGACAACTACGTTTTGTGCATCTTGAATGTTTTAATGAAACATGTTCATATTTTGGCAAACCTTTCCTATATCTTGATTGATCGAAATGGAAGTTGCGATTGAAATTGTTGAAATCAAAATTACGATTTAGCATAAATTTTTATGTTATTTGTATGTGATACAAAACAGGTTATTCATATATGAAATTCTGTAGCAGATTTATAGCACTCAAAACGTCTAAATATAATAGCGTTTCCAAAATTGTTGGTTGCTATCACGATAGCATATGACAAATGCTATAATAAGTCAAACCATCTATAGAGTCCATGAACACTATCATTCATCAACAACATTCATGAACGCTATAATCCATCTACAGCATTCACGAACGCTATAAAGCATCCACAACATTCACAAACATTACAAATAATCCACAGCACTCACGAACGCTATAAACTATCTACAACATTCAAGAACGCTATAAAGCATTCACAGCATTCACAAACGCTATAAACCATCCACAGCATACACGAACGCTATAATCTATCTAGAACATTCAAGAACGTTGTAGTGTTATAGCGTTCACATGCCTTGACATACTATAGCATGGGCAATTATAGTGGACAGAATACGATATAGAAGGCTTTCTATAGCGTTCTGCACATGCTATTGTAGGCCATATTTGTTGTAGTGGTTGGTTTTTTCTCGTCATCTTCTTGTTATTCCTTCTTTCTTCGATTGAAACGAAGGATCTTCTTGAAGTTGCGGACTAGAAGAGCTTGATCATCACCTTCAGAATTGTCGACATCAGTCTCTTCAGGATCAGCCCTTAGACGATGAGCTTTTAAGGCAATCTCTTTTGCCTTTGGAGTAGGTTCGTCGAAATCTTTGAGGTCGAGCTCGTGCGTCATCAGCTTTTCCATCAAAGTTTCCATAGACATTGTGGTGAGATCATTGCCTTCTATGATGGCTGTTACCTTAGGGTTCCAAATCATCGATAGCCCCCTAAGTAACTTGCGGATCTTCTCATGATTTGTATATTGTTTGCCAAACGATGACAGAGGGTTGATGACGTCAAGGAACCTTGTAAACATTTAGGTGATCGTCTCATTAGGCTTCATCTTTAACGCCTCGTATTTTTGAGTGAGATGACTGATTTTCGACTCCTTAACTTGGGTGGTTCCTTCATGCGTCACTTCTAGAAGTTTTCATACTTTATGCGAGGTGGTGCATATCGAGACCCTGTTAAACTCATTCTTGTCTATTGCACAAAACAAAGCATTAATAGCTCTAACATCTAGACTCGCCTGTTTCTTTTCCTCGTCGAAATATTTGTCGTTGGGTTTCTCGACGAGATCTCCATTGACAACTATGACGGGCTTTTTGTAACCATCGGTGACAATGGTCCACAAATCGAAGTCTAGCGACTTGAGATAGAAACTCATCCTTGTTTTCTAATAGGTGTAGTTTGTTCAATCAAATAGGGTGGCCTATGAGTGGACTGTCCTTCACCACGATTGGAAAACATAGGTTGTGTGGTTGCCATGGATCAGCTTTAGGATGTTAGTCCTTATTGAGAGAATAGAGCTCTGATACCAATTGAAGAACAAGTAGACAACTCTAGAGGGGGTGAATAGAGTTTATAACAATAATGGCCAATTAAAAATTAAACTCTTTTCACTAACAGTAAATAATCAGAGTAAATGCGGAAATATAAAGAGCAAGAGAGCATACGCAAACACAGCCGATTTTAACCTGGTTTCCCGCATAGAGGAATAGTCCAGGCTTGAGAACTCTAGCTCAGGATTAAATCCACTATTTGTGAAATAGTAGTTATACCCCATGCCTTTTCTTCAGAAGAGTACGTCAACTTCTTACAGAGATCGCAATGGCGATACTTGAAATTTTCCAAACGACTTTCTTGACTCTTGCACAAACTCCTAACTGAAGAGCACTGAGCACTTTGAGGCTTAGGGAGCTTGTGGCTAGTAGATGAAAAGGTTAAGGCTTGTATAAGGCTTTAGAGAGAAGAGAAGAGAAGATTGGATGAAAATGAGAGAATTCAAGGCCTATTTATACTAGTAGTAATAGGCAGAATTCGGCCAAAATTCTGTGTCAAAAATTTAAATTTTTGGCCGTTGGACAACTAGCATACAGCAAACCCTAAAAATTAGGGTCCTGTAATTTAGGGGACAGAGTTTGGCCCGAACTTTGTGTAGAGACAGAGTTCGGTTCGAACTCTATCTCCAGGAGACAGAATTGCTCAAATGGGCTATGTAGGCTAGTTTGGTTTGGTGGAGCTTTTGGTTTGTGGTTTGGAGATAAATATTGGCCCAAACTACTCAGTGCGACTCAGTTTACATTTATCTAGACTCAATAAAAGTAAAAATACAGACTCAAAAATTGAGTACGTTGCAGGATAGAGCCGACGTCCGTCTTGCACTGAGTTCTGTCTTGATGTGTCATATTGAATTATGACAAGTATCATATTGTCAATTTTTTCAATATTTGGTTGACTGTGATTTTGTGTTAACACAAATTGTAATAGACAGTTGAAAATCTTGTAAAATTGTCTCAAGCACCTGCCTACCTCCCACTTTCTCATGTCGGTACATCAAAGCCTTGAAATCTCCCATATGAAGCGTCATGAACTTATAGTGCATCTCTGTCAAGATGATGACATATATGATATCTTTCCATAGGCCTTCCCTTCTTTGCTTGTCATTCTTCAGGTACACCATACCAAATAGGAGTTTCTGTTGGTGTTTTTGCCTTTGGACTAGAAAAGATAGTCCCACAACGGCTACACCAAATGATGAGTATCTCAATATAATGCATTGCTTGTGTTGAGGTGTGCACATGAGGTGTAGTGGGACACAAGCTTGTGCCATGTGGAAGTATTTTTCTAGAAGGAAAAAGGATTAAATCCAACAAGGATAAAAGTTAATTTTTGTTGTGCGGACTCGGACTCGGACACGGACTCCAGGATGTCTCGTGCATGCACGGGAGTGTTCGGGGGGTAGGCGTGGACTGGCACACTTCTATGCTGATTGTGGGATGATCTAAAATATCAAACTCTGTTTTTGAGTATTGGTATTTTAGTCCCACATCGGATAGGAGAAGAGGTGAAGTCTCAACTCCACTCTATAAATAGAGCCCCTTGGCCTCCTTTGAAAGATGCACCAAGAAGAGAGAAAAGGGAGTCTGTAAAGTCCAGGAAGCCCGTTCAAGTCTCAAATATTGACTTACGAGCGTTTCAGAAGTTCTCCTGAACTTGCTGGTTCCTGGGAGCTTATCCGTACTACGGGTATAGCTTTGAGCGCCGGTGTTCTACACCCCAGCGAGATCCGTTCTTCTTCTTCCTCCCTCTTTCTGTTGCCTTCGAGAATCTGAGACTCAACTGTTGTTGATCATCTCTTGTTGCCTTCGAGAATACCGTCGCTTCTCTTTAGAAGTTACACGGTTCGGTTGCCTTCGAGAAATATTACGAAATAATCTTTTTAGATTCTCGTAATACAACATCACCTTCTTTAGGGTGTTGTTGCCGAAAATATTGTCTTTACAATTGATTCTGAATTCGTGTTTTTCCATCGATTGTTCGTCAAGGGACAAACAATCTCAAAGCTATACGATTCGATGGAAAACACTCGTGCTTCGCTTGTCGATACCGGCTTTAACAAGTTGGAGAAATTCGACGGTGAACACTTACAGATCTGGAAGCGAAAGGTGACTCTGAACCTTCAACTCGTGGATATTGATCACGTGTTGGATGAGGAAGAACCAATCGTTCCAGCAACAGGATCTGCTGCTGTTCTAGCCGCTGCTACGAGCAAGCAGACGAAGTGGAAAAAGGATAACAGCATATACAGGCTGCTGATCCTGAATTCCATGGAAGACTCTCTGGCCGAGTCCTACACAAAGAAGACTTCTGCCAAAGAGATCTGGGAGTCTGTGGGGAAGCTGTATGACGACGACGAGGCCCGGTCGAAGATGTTCATGGTTGAAAAATACCACAAATGGGTCTTTGAAGACGAGAAGACCATGCTGCCCCAAGTGAAAGAGTTCCTGAAGCTGCGCCAGAAACTGGAGGACGATAGCATGCCCCTCGTCGACAAGTTCGTCATTGGAGGGATCGTGGCAAAACTTCCTCCAGGATGGAGCAACATCTATGCAAGGATGCATAGGAAGAAGATGGAGATTAGCCTGGATAATCTCCTCAGCGAGATTCATGTTGAGGACGAGATGCGCTCTCAACAGAAGTTGGACGCCCTATCCAAGCAACTAGCAACGGCGAATCTGGTTCAAGCCACCAGAGAGAACAAAGGGAAGCAGGCGGCTTCTCACCACAAGAAAAAGGACTTCTCGAATCTGAAAGTGAAGGGTCCAGGATTCATGCAACAGAAGTCCAAGTCCCATGTGACTTGCTTCAACTGTGGCAAGAAGGGTCACTATAAAAGTGAATGCAAGTCCAAGCCCAAAGAGCAAGGTGAGCCTAACAAGGTTTCTTTGGTTACTAATCAGGTTGTCATGATAGCACAGGTTGCAACTGTGGGGGCAGACTTGGACTGGTGGATAGACACTGGCGCGACATGTCATGTCTGTTCAGACAAGGACTGGTTTGTCTCCTATGAGCCTACTTCCGAGAAAGTCATGATGGCGAACCAGGCACAAGCTGAAGTACTGGGGATCGGGACGGTGGAGCTGAAACTTACATCGGGGAACATTCTGACGCTTCAAGGTGTGAAGCATGTTCCTGCAATCGCTAAGAACCTGATCTCTGGGAGCCTGCTCTGCAACGCAGGCTTGAGGATGGACATCAATGCTGGCCAAATGGTGATGTCCAAGAAGGGTACTTTCTTCGGGAAAGCTTTTCAGACTGAAGGAATGTACAAAATTCAGCTTGTTGTAACCCAGCATAATAATGTTAATGCTATCACTAGTTTGAATTACTCTCTTGAATTGTGGCATAATAGACTAGGACATGTTCATTGTAAGCGAATAAACAAAATGTCTAGTCTAGGACTTATCTCCAAGTATGGGGGTAAGGTAGAGAAATGTGAGATATGTGCTCAGACGAAGATCACTAGGAAACCCTTTCACAGGGTCAATCGAAGCACAGATCTTCTGGAGTTGGTTCACTCAGATATCTGTGACTTCAAACAATTCTCTACAAAGGCCGGGATGAAGTATTTCATTACTTTCATAGACGACTTCTCCAAGTATGCCTTCGTCTATTTACTCAAATCTAAAGACGAAGCATTCGAGAAGTTCAAGGAGTTCAGGGCCGAGGCTGAACGGCAAACTGGACAACAACTCAAGAGGCTGAGGAGTGATCGAGGTAGGGAATATAGGTCTCACGAATTCTCATCATTCTGCAAAGAACATGGAATCATCAACGAGACGACGGCTCCGTATTCTCCACAATCCAACGGAGTAGCAGAAAGGAAGAACAGAACGTTGACAGAGATGATGAACTCTATGCTGTTGACTGCGGGTCTCCCAAAGTGTTACTGGGGAGAAGCTACACTAACGGCAACGTTCATTCTGAACAGAGTGCCATATGCAACTTCCGACATAACTCCTCATGAACTCTGGTTCAAAGTCTGACCTAACTTGAATGTCATTCGAGTGTGGGGGTGTCTGGCTTATGTGAAGCTCCCGGATCTAAAGATTCAGAAGCTGGGGACAAGGACTACTAAGGCGATCTTCTTGGGGTATGCCGAGAAGAGTGATGCTCGGAGATTCCTTGATATCGAGTCAAATCATATCATCGAATCTCGCGATGCTGAATATTTTGAAGAAAAGTTTGCAAGGCACAAGAACATTGTTCTCGCGGACATTCTGGAGAATAATGAGGGTGCGAAGCAGACAGAGGTCTTTATCAAACCAGTAGTCCAAGATGGAGCTGTTGTCGAGGAGACACCAGCTGAACCAGAACTCGCTGAGCCGTCAACTAAGCGAGCAAGGAGGCCGAAAGACTTCGGAGATGACTTCGTCACCTATCATGTGGAAGCAGATCCGCTTACCTATGATGAGGCGATGAAGACCAGAGATGCTATATTCTGGAAGGAGGCGATTGACAACGAGATTGACTCAATCACCTCCAATAACACATGGGTATTGGTCGACCTACCAGAAGGAGCAAGACCCATCGGATGCAAATAGATCTTCAAGAAGAAGATGAAAGCAGATGGAACCATTGACAAGTTCAAGGCCAGGCTAGTGGCCAAGGGGTTTGCTCAGAAGCAGGGGATCGACTACTTTGACACTTATGCTCCAGTAGCTCGGATGACAACAATCAGATTGTTAATTGCTTTAGCAGCAATACACAAGCTGGTGATACATCAGATGGATGTGAAAACGGCATTCCTTATGGCGAGCTGACCGAAGAGATCTACATGCAACAACCAGAAGGTTTTGTCGTCAGAGGTCTGGAAGACAAAGTCTGCAAGTTGATGAAGTCTCTGTATGGTTTGAAATAAGCTCCCAAAATGTGGCATGAGAAGTTTGACAAGGTGATAAGGTCAAATGGCTACAGGGTCAGTGAAACAGACAAGTGTGTCTATACGAAGTTTGCTGACGGAAGAGGAGTAATCGTTTGTCTTTACGTGGACGACATACTAATCCTAGGTACGGATTTAAGCTGCGTCACAGAGACAAAGAAATTCCTCTCGACCAAGTTCAGTATGAAGGACTTGGGGGATGCCGACGTAATCTTGGGGCTCAAGATCATCCGGACAAGCACTGGAATAGCGCTGTCACAATCTCATTATATTGAGAAAATGCTCACTCGCTACGGGTATCAAGATCTTCCTTTTATTGATACACCGTACCGGAGTGATCAGAAGCTGGAGCCAGATTTGAGGGAAAGCGTCAGGCAGTTGGAGTACGCTAGCATCATCGGAAGCTTGATGTACGCTACTACTGCCACAAGGCCTGACATAGCTTTTGCAGTGGGAATGCTGAGTCGGTTCACTAGCAATCCAGGCGTTGAGCACTGGAAAGCTGTGAAGCGTGTTATGAGATATCTCAAGAAAACTCAGACATATGCACTTTTCTACAGCGGAGATCCGTTAGTAGTGGAAGGCTTCAATGATGCTAGCTGGTGTTCAGATATGGAGAGCGAGTATTCCACAGGTGGATTCGTATTCGCCATGGGCGGAGCTGCTATATCGTGGAAGTCGAAGAAGCAGACTATGTTATCTCGTTCCTCCATGGAATCTGAATTCTTTGCATTGGATGCTGCTGCAGATGAAGCAGAGTGGCTTCGGGAGCTCATGTATGATCTTCCGGTGGTTGGGGCTCAGATATCGGCAATACCGATATACTGTGACAACCAGGCGGCAGCAGCAGTGGCATCAAATGAACTCTTCAACGGGAAGAAGAGGACTGTGCGGTTGAAGCACAGAGCAGTGAACGATCTCATCAAAAGGGGCGTCATTGCAGTGATTGATGTTCGGAGTCAGGAGAACCTGGCAGATCCGTTCACCAAGGGCCTCAAGCGCCAGCTGGTCGATGACACAGCTTGTAAAATGGGCTTGAAGGCATTCTGATATTGTGTTATTACATTCCTACCATAAAGTTTTATGCTATTAGTTCAAAGAGAAATCTACTAGGCATCTAGCTTTTGGTTCAAGGTAGGACTATTAACCAGAAGAATATCAGGAACGGTGGGTACTTGTCCTATGTGACATGGAGAGGTTACGGACCTACAACCACTGTTGTCTACTATTGTTTTCTGCGGAAAACGGATCCTGTGGGAAGGTTGGCTTAAACGCCTTAATGAGTTCTCAGGCAGAGTGAATGCCTGGTGTGCTTTATAGGAAGCACGGTAGAGCAGCACTACAAGGAGTGAAACTCCATGCTACAGTGGGGTGACTCCACCATGAGGTTCCCAGGTAGGGATAATGCCTCGGCTTTGCAAGCTAAGTCACAGCGGAGTAGCACCGCAAATAGGCAGGTAGCCTAATGCTGTATGATAATCGTAATAAAGAGAGGTAGACAGCACTACAAAGAGGACGATGTCCTCATGTTACAGTGGCATGACACCACGAAGAGGTACCAGGTAGGGTAAAGCCTCGGCTTCGCAAGTCATGTCATAGCGGCGTAACACCGCACGGAAGCGCAAAGCTTCATGCTGGGTAGTTTGGCACTACAAAGGGGCTTGTGACCTCATGCTACAGTAGTATGACACTACGATGAGGTACCCAGGTGGGGTAAAGCCTCGGCTTTAAGCCATGTCATAGCGGCGTAGCACCGCAAAGAAGCGCAATGCTTCATGCCATGACTCTTTATAAAGAACTCACCTATAGTGTATGGAAAGAGATATCAGGCCGTCTCTTGAGGGTAAGCTTGTAGACGCCCAAAATTATACACTGAAACCAGGCTGGCACAAGGCCTTCAATGTGCAGCCAGAAGCACAGTTGATGTCATTATGTGAGTAGGAAGAATTGCAGTTATGGTGCAGAATTCAAGGCTTAGTCCATTCTTGTATCATGCTGTTATTTAACCTATGCGGGAAGATTCAAGTCGTAGCGACATCTCTCCTAATGCATGATGGACAATCACTGTGGGGAACGCTCAACCCATATATTGAGATATGTGGGAGATTGTTGGTGTTTTTGCCTTTGGACTAGAAAAGATAGTCCCACAACGGCTACACCAAATGGTGAGTATCTCAATATAATGCATTGCTTGTGTTGAGGTGTGCACATGAGGTGTAGTGGGACACAAGCTTGTGCCATGTGGAAGTATTTTTCTAGAAGGAAAAAGGATTAAATCCAACAAGGATGAAAGTTAATTTTTGTTGTGCGGACTCGGACTCGGACACGGACTCCAGGATGTCTCGTGCATGCACGGGAGTGTTCGGGGGGTAGGCGTGGACTGGCACACTTCTATGCTGATTGTGGGATGATCTAAAATATCAAACTCTGTTTTTGAGTATTGGTATTTTAGTCCCACATCGGATAGGAGAAGAGGTGAAGTCTCAACTCCACTCTATAAATAGAGCCCCTTGGCCTCCTTTGAAAGATGCACCAAGAAGAGAGAAAAGGGAGTCTGTAAAGTCCAGGAAGCCCGTTCAAGTCTCAAATATTGACTTACGAGCGTTCCAGAAGTTCTCCTGAACTTGCTGGTTCCTGGGAGCTTATCCGTACTGCGGGTATAGCTTTGAGCGCCGGTGTTCTACACCCCAGCGAGATCCGTTCTTCTTCTTCCTCCCTCTTTCTGTTGCCTTCGAGAATCTGAGACTCAACTGTTGTTGATCATCTCTTGTTGCCTTCGAGAATACCGTCGCTTCTCTTTAGTTACACGGTTCGGTTGCCTTCGAGAAATATTACGAAATAATCTTTTTAGATTCTCGTAATACAACATCACCTTCTTTAGGGTGTTGTTGCCGAAAACATTGTCTTTACAATTGTTTCTGAATTCGTGTTTTTTCATCGATTGTTCGTCAAGGGACAAACAGTTTCTAGCCTCCCATATTGGGAAATTGTATCATAATCAACTAATCAAACGTATGCACAACCTGACCCTCCCAGCAACGATAATCCTAATGTATCCATATCCTGACCATATCACATAAATTTAGATTACATATATGTTTCCAATGCGTAGGCGTCCTATGCTTGAGCATATATATGGATTTTATTTTTGACTCCATAATTGCACAAATAGTGTATTGCCTTCTCCTCATTATCTCGTTAATTTTCTTCCATCTCCCAAACGAGCAGGCTCTGTGTACATATATATATATGGATTTTATTTTTGACTCCCCAGATAGCACAAGTGCAATGACAATAGGGGGATTGACATGCTCAGTCTGTCTCCGTCATTCCAGTTGCAGCCGCTGGGTTGTCCATGCAAACATCCTCGCCTGCTATTTGTACCTCTTTGATTGGTTGTCTGGACTCATCATTAATTGGGCCAGCATGTAGATTTCTATTCCACATCTCCACGTATGTAGTAATGGCCATTGTCTTCTTCATATATTTCTACCACTTCTTTTATTTACCTGAGCTCCTCTATTACCATCGGCCTTACTTGCAACCGACCTACTCCTTGTCGAGGATCCACCATGGGCGTGGAACATAAGAAGGTCACCAGATATTGAGGGACCGGTATGTTCCCTATCAATTGCCTCATCCACCACATTTGAATCCACCCGTGTTGTAACCTCACCCTATATTATATTTGCAAAGTTCCCCAAACCAATATATATCTCGAACTCCATGCCATCGTTGGTAGTGGATCCACTCGCCACTGTGTCATGTTTACGCGTGCTTCCTATCCTCTGGCGACGTCATCCCCTTCAGGTCAATCATCTTCGTTACTATGATCCAACATTGTTTTGTATTTCTTTAAAGGATGGCCAAAGGGCCAGCATCGTTGGCACATAGGTGGGACCCACTCGTATTCAGTATTTTGCGTAAAAACCTGCCATGATGAAACTTCGTAGTTAAGAGAATTTGGTAGTGTATTGCCGGCCTTAATTTCCACAAACACTCTAGCGTATCCCATTCGAGCCCTATTAGTGGTCGTGTCATCTTCTATGATCGGTCTGCCGACCATGCTAGCTTCATCATCATAGTTATACTTCAGAACCTGACCAAAAGTACAAGGAAAACAAATCCAAAATGGCACCGAATGCAACACTTCTCTCTCATAATGGGTAGCCGATGTAACGCGTCCAAGTCCCAAAATATATAGGACTAGGCACTACACCAAACACAACCATTTTGGAACGGAGGAAAAATGTTCCAATTTTTTTTAGGAACGCCTCTTTTCTGTGCCTATTTCTTGGTTGCCAAATTTCTTGGAACAGAAAAAAGCGTTCCAAGTAACGTTTATTGGAACGGTTTAAATGCGTTCCAATGTTGGAACGTCAAAAAATTGTTCCTGAAAAAGTGTTTTAAATTAATGTTTGTGTCACTTATTTGAACACCTAGAATGTATTCCAGTGCTGGAACGATAAAAAAAGCATTTTTATTTGGATAACATTAATATAACTAGGCTATTGAAAATATCAAACATACAAGTAGCATAAACAAATATATTATATATAGATATGCGATTGTAATCCTCTTGATACTTTACGAAAGTAATGATCATTATAATATAAATGAATGTAAATGAACACACACACATACATATGTATTAGTAATTAAATTCTCTTTCTTTGGTTTAGGACCAAACAAATGGAACAATAATTCTATTTTTTAAGAAACTCACATTTTATCTAAAGCAAAATGGCATATATATATATATATATATATATGTTATTTTCGAGGCTTAATTTTCTATGGAAAACAGAGAATCGAAACAGTTGTTAAAATAGCAACAACGTTTCGTAATAACACTTCAAAGAATGTGCACTACAGAGATCCTTGGAGGATTCTGGGTAACGAAAATCTAAAATGATTTCTTTATAACATCAAAAGAATGTAGAGCTTCTTTTAGGAAGGTACAAATCGAGTTGCTAGCAGCAGCAGCGACGAAAGCCCACAAGAGGTTTCTGATTAGATCAGAGAAGAAGAGAAAGAAAGAAGAAAGAGAAATGCAGCTTTGCTGGTGTGATTAGATCACCGTTGCTCAAAGCAAGATTCGCCTATATACGATCTGCTTTCAGGAACCAGCAAGTTCTTGAAAACTTCTGGAACGCTCGTCAGTCAATATTTGAGACTTGAACGGGCTTCCTGGACTTTACGAACTCCTTTAACTCTCTTCTTGGTGCATCTTAGAAAGGAGGTCAGGGGGCTCTATTTATAGAGTGGAGTGAGACTTCACCATCTCTCCTATCCGATGTGGGACTAAAATATCAATACTTTAAAATAGAGTTTGATGTTTTACATTATCCCACAATCAACATAGTCGAGTGCTCGCCCACGCTTACCCCCCGAACGCACGACCGTGCATGCACGAGGCATCCTGGAGTCCGAATCCGATCAACAAAAATCGAGTTACATCATTGTTAGAATTAATTCTTTTTCTTCTAGGAAAATACTCACACATGGCACACACTTGTGCCCCATTACACCTCATGTGCACACCTCAACACAAGCAATGCATTATATTAAGATACTTATCATTTGGTATAGTTGTGGGACTATCTTTCATAGTCTAAAGGCAAAAAACACCAACAATCTCCCACATATCTCAATATATGGGTTGAGCATTTCCCACAGTGACTGTCCATCATCCATTAGGAGAGATGTCGCTGCGACTTGAATCTTTCTGCATAGGTTAAATAACAACATGATACAAGAATAGACTAAGACTTGAATTCTGCACCATAACTGCAATTCTTCCTATTCACATAATGACATCAACTGTGCATCTGGCTGCACATTAAAGTCCTTGTGCCAACCTGGTTTTGGTGTATGTATGTTAGGTATCTACAAAGTTTTTCTCAAGAGACGGCCTACATTTCTATCCATACACTCTAGGTGAGTTCTTTTAAAGAGACTTAGCATGAAGTCTTTTGCTTCCTTGCGGTGCTACGCCGCTATGACATGGCTCAAAGCCGAGGCACTACCTCATGTGGTGTCATACCACCTGTAGCATGAGTCCCAGCCTCTTTGTAGTGCCAAACTACCCAGCATGAAGCCTTTCGCTTCCTTGCGGTGTTACGCCGTTGTGATATAGCTTGCAAAGCCGAGGTACTGCCTCATGTGGTGTCACACCACTGTAACATGAGGCTCATCCTTTTTGTAGTGCTGCCTACCACTCTTTATTCTACAGCATTAGGCCCACTTGCCTATGTACGGTGCTACGTCTCTATGACTGGGCCCGAAGCCGAGGCTTTACCCTCGCTAGGTACCTCATGGGTGTCACCCCACTGTAGCATGGAGTACTACGCTCCTTTGTAGTGCTATGCTACCCGTGCTTCCTGTAAAGCACGCCAGACATCCGAAATGCCCGAGAACTCATTAAGGCTTCCAAGCCATCCTCTCACAGGACTTTGTTCTCTACAGTAAACAAACAGTAGACAACAGTGGTTCTGGGTTCACAATCCCACAAGGTCCCAAAGGATTGCCTACTCACAATAGTTCTGGGTCTGAAATCCCACAATATCCCAAGGGATTGTCCACTAACAGTGGTTCTGGGTACGTGACCGCACAATATCCAGAGGACTGCCCACTAACAGTGGTTCTAGGTCCGTGACCCGGCAGTATACCAACGGATTGCCCACTGCACCTGATATTCTTCCAGTCAATGGTCCTCCCTTGAACCAAAAGCTAAATGCCTAGTAGATTTCTCTTTGAACTAATAGCATAAAACTTTATGGTAGGATTGCAGAGACACAATATCAGAACGTCTTTAAGCCTATTTTTCTTGCTAAGTCCTCGACCAGCTGACGCTTGAGACCTTTGGTGATCGGATTCGCCAGATTCTCCCTGAAGCATGTTCCTCGCCAAGAAATTACCATCTGGCTAGTACGAATGTCCATCTTTCAAGTCTGTATCAAATAACAGACTTCCTGAGATCAGATCTTCGAAAATCTTTGGTAAGTGTACCCCGCATTCCAGTGTCCTTGTCGGTGGTTCATAACTACTGTCACCATCTTCAAATATTCTGCTAGGTACATGTTTGCCATCGAGACCTTCGTCATAATACAGCTCGTCCTTGGTGAATAGCTCATTCGAGAGAACACGTGGTCAGATGCACTAGTGTCAGACCACTAGTCAGCTACCACGCTAGATAACTTGTAACGACCCGCTCTGCCCTAGCAGAATGCCGATTCAAATGGCAAGTGCAACCACTCAAACGAGTCGTCGACTCGAAGAGTTGGCATCGACCCGATAAAGAATCGATGCAAGACTTACATTGGCCCAT
Organism: Iris pallida; assembly: GCA_029216955.1. Classification (NCBI taxonomy): domain Eukaryota; kingdom Viridiplantae; phylum Streptophyta; class Magnoliopsida; order Asparagales; family Iridaceae; genus Iris; species Iris pallida. Next base: position 19,882,659 of record JANAVB010015397.1, on the reverse strand, counting down.
CAAAGATGAATCCAGACTTAGACTTTCAAGGCGCGCTCGGAGTATCGCTAGGTCGATGTGAACATCGCTAAGGTGGGTGGCTCCGATGAACCTATCTTTGCTTAACCTAGACACATAATAATACGGACTGTATTGTTAGATTACTAGGCGATAACTCTATGCATGCTAATAAATGACTCAACGCACCTAGCTAAGAACTCTCACACCGCACTCCACGCTCGTGCCAAGGCACAAGCTTATATTTCAAGTTTTTTATGTGTTCAACAATGAAACAATGAATGGTTTATAACAATGAAACGGAAAGACTATCGACATAGTCGTTCCGAGTAGAGTATAGCAACATTGGAAGGCTTCGGGACCGATGGGTCGCCAAGGCGACTCCCGCACAGGGAGTTACATAATGTAAGAATGAATGAACGAACAAATAAATAATTGATGAATGAACAAGTAAAAGAAGGATAAGGAAGAAATGAATGGTTAGCAACATATATGATGGAGACGTGCAATGGGGCTCGCTACCTGCGCTGCACGGATGCTGCCGCCAACCTGGTCGATAACATATTATGGCTCTAGACAGCCGATAACACAAATGGCTCAAGACAGCCCAACAGTTAAACTAGAGAAATAAGAACACGAAATGGTCGTGGACAAACTTATACACGATTGATAGAACAACCGATTCCAAGGCAACGATCACGACATCATGGCCGGCCTAGGCAGAATCATGGCTTACGGGTGGCCTGTGTGCGGGCTCGGGCACACAGGAGACGTAAGGCTTGGGTATGGCGTAGCCTATCAAGGTGTACCAGCCATCACGCTTGATAGATACGAATACCATAAGGAAAATGTCCAAAATGGCTTGTGATGCCAGCGACTGGTGCATATAGATTAAGTGGGCTTGCTGGTGGCAATCCACGTGCAAGTCCTTGCATTAGAACAAGTAAATCTGACTAGCTGAACATGCTATGATACTGAATAAAATATATCTAAACAACAGCTGAGTATAACGCATCCTACCAACTTGAGTAAGCTGAACAACTGTGGAACTGAACGAAACGCCTTCTGAACAGGCTTGAATATAACACACCAAATGAACTGGATTACTTCGTACAAATGAGTTAGAAACACGCCTACAACGTGCTAGAACCTGAGGCAGGGACACGCCTTTGACACTGAATGTTTACGTGAATTACGTTAAGTTGTTATATATGAATTGTTGACTAACTTGGTTTACTTTGGACAGGGAAGACCGGACGATAAGTATGGGTAAGTCGTGCATGTATTTCCATGCAAACACTTGGAATCTGTAACACGATATAGGTTATGAAATATGCCATAAAACCGATCCTAAGGCAAGGTTTGAAAGACAATGAATGATAGATGATGCACAGAAGTAAAATGATCGTGTTTGGTAATGATAGCGAGTAAGCGAGCTAGCCTCCCCACCAGTACATAACAATGTACTGATAACCCTACAGATTGCTTGTAGGGTGTAGGAGTCATCGTCGGATGCGAATCTTCCCTCGAATGTGCTAAGGCGCGGAGCTATCTCTGGAGCCTTGGAAAGTTGTAAGGAACCGAAGCACCATATACAGGACATAATGTATCGAAACATCGTCCTAAATCATTCCATCTTGTAAGCCACTTGGCATGCCTTTTATGTTTTAGAGAGAGAGAGCTTGAGCGACTTGTAATCTCGACCTAGTACCGCTTGTAAACTTTTTGAATATCAATAAAGAGATTAAATTTTTTCCAACTTGTGTTCATTTACTTTTCACTGCAAATGGGGACACTCTGTGCGACTCTGTGGCCTAGATCAAATTGGCCATTTCTAGACTTGGCCTTACATGAGAGCAACTTAGTCTCGTGCGGCATCACGCCTTAGCGAGGATGATCGCTCCTACGGGAGCGGGGCATGACTGATTGGTATTAGAACACGACTTTACGTCCTTGGACTTCATTTCGAATCTCTTAGTTTTGAAAGCTCGTTTTGAAACAAAAGAAGTATACACTCTCTCTCATAGTGTCTTGGGATGTTCCATACAATAAGTCTAATATTTTCAAAAGCTCGTACGGGTACTCGGTTGAACGGGATTGATAGGCAAAGGCCTTTGTGCCAAACTATGACGGACTTGAGTTGAAAGAAAACCAATGCTAGGAGTTAGCAAGATGTATGCGTACTTGAATAACCTTACACTGACAATAGCGAATGAGTGTACGAAACTGAAGTATAGTTCGAACGGGATGGTTATGTACACAACCTTTTTGGCTAAGTCATGTCGAGTATCGTACCTAGACCTTCTGGCGCGAACGAGTTGTGAACGAGATTGACTGTCGCTCGGACGAGAATAAGTGAGGCTTAGAACGTATGTTGATAGAGACGCTACTTGACCAACGCTAAAGAGAACACGAGAATAGTTCTTATGCTTTGGAGAACGGACGAACGAACATTCGAACATGTCGATTGTGAATCGAATGACCTTTTAAGGAATTGTAGAATGACTTGACCCTGAGTGGTGTATGTGATAGCTTCGATGAAGAATAAGAGTGAGTGTCAATGACTAGTCGAGTGGCACGAACCCTGAGTTGTGTATGGACGTTATAAAAATTGTTCGAACGAAACTAAAGGATTTACAGATAGAACGAGTATGTCGGCAAGCGATGATATTGCGCAAAGCCTTAGAACGAGTAACGCTTAGTTGGTCATGATTCGAGAGTCTCAAACGAGACACCGTTCGGACGAATCAAGAATACGTAGTACAAATTACGAAATGGTTGAATGGTGATTCGAAACGATAAAATAAATGGATGTTTTGGTCGAGGAAACGTAGTTGATCGTATATGCGATTTTAAATTTAGTCGAATGGATTGAAGCTTGAGTTGAGACGAAATACTCAGATGAAACCAAAGTTAGCATGATTGGAAGATAGCGTGCATGGAAAACGTTGGTTTGAAGATACGAGAATGACTAAGGATTTGGAATAGATGTTGCTCAATGACGAGTTAGCATGAAACTATTCAAATTGAGGAATTAAATTGCACAACTCAGAATTCGTTGCAAAAGGAAGATCTGTAACCCCACTTTCCTATTTTAAGAAATTAAAATTTTCTAATAATATTGAGTTTAGCTTTAAATAATAAATATTGTAGTTGATTATGTAAATACAATAATATTGTGATCTAGATTTTATTAAGAAATATTTTGTATATTTTTTTTGAAAAGTTATTTAAATTTATTTCTTTAACTTATTGGGCCAGCCTTCGGTTTAGGGTTGGGCTGAACAACCCAGCCCATGCAATATATTCTTTCTATTTTAAAATCACTCTAGTTTAATTAAGAGGAGGACCCCTCTTACTTCTGAGTATTCGAATTTGAAATTTATTCCCTAACTGATTTCACTATAGCAACCACTGCTACTCTGCCGCCAATTTGAACCCAACGGGTTATATAAACCCAGTGATCTCCATTAATTTCCAATCTCATTATTCTTCCTGAGTAAATTCATTCTTCTCCATTCTTCTATAACATTCTTTCTTCATCCCTTCATCCTTTCAAAATTCTATCAAGCCTGAAGAAATCTCGTAGCGATGAAGATGGCTCCGTCTTCCCATGATCGAACAGAGCACGAGCGACAGTTTTCTTTTCCTTCCTTTCTAGTGTGATGTTTGGTAAGGATCGATCTCTATTTCCCTGTTGATAATTAAATTCAAAGAGTTCTTATTTAATTCGAGGATTTTTGATTTCCTTTTTGTTCCTATTTAGATCTAGATCGGTCGTGATACTTTTATTTCACGAAATTGCAACGACGAGATCGGGAACAGCAAGTTCGACTGATCTCCGATCAACGAGAACCGATCGATCAAGGAAATCTAGTGGATCGAACCTCATTTGAATTTCAAATTCTAACAGGTGAGAAATTTTCAATTCTGTTTGAATTTCTTTGTGTGAAGGTTGGCTCTGAAATCTTGATGGTTCTTGAGCATTTAATTTGAGTTTTTACTGGTCGAGTTTTATTCTCGAGATCATTAATGAATTTCTCGAATTTTTGAGTAGAATTGTTTCAAACAGATCTATAGATTTTTAACTTTATTCCCTGAGTACCACCTGTTTGATAAAATATCACAACATAGATTTGTGACGCGTTTTGGAGCGTAGAAGCAGTATTCAAAGTTCTTAGGCTCGAGTTTCCTTCTATTCCTCTTCCAGGTATTGATCAATCTTCTTCTTGCTATGTTTGTGTGAAGAATTACGGTTTAATTATTGTTTGGGTTGATTATGTGTTGTGTCCAGATTGTTCGGGACTCGAATTATTTCGTCTAGCTCGTGTTCTCCTGGGAGGGGTTCGGTTGTAGTAGCAGTAGGGAGCTGTGCTGTTGTTGTCGTGTCCGGCATGGAGTATCAGGAATTGGGATTCTTGGACACAGACATTGTGTTGAGTTTAAGCTGGCGGTAGCCGTTATTTTTTTGAATTCAAATTATATAGATGGGGTCAATGTGTTATCAGTACTTTGATCATTTAAGTTTTGTAGCAGTAACTGCTTAATGTATTAAATTAGTAGCTTGATTAATTATGGACTGCAGAAATTGTTCTTTGATTGGCAACCTGATATATATATATATATATATATATATATATATATATATATATATATATATATATATATATATATATATATGCAGCTGGTTCAGCTTACTGACGAACCTGGAAAACATATATATATGCATGATTCGATTTAATGAACCTGAGAACTCAGTGTATTGTCAACCTGAGATTTCTATACTAGTGTTTCAATACAATTAGTTGAAATGAATTTCCTATATCAATGTTTGATTCAAATTGTTTAGCATAGGATTTACATGCAAGGTGGTTTAGTTAGCCTGGATTTGTATATGCAGTATTTGAGTCATTGAGGAATTTGATTTAACATATGCAATAGGTGGTAAAGTGTAGAACCCGCGACTGAGAACTCACCACTGAACCTGAGAATTCAATATCAGTGTAAATCTGAGAACCCCATATCAGTGAACTATTATACTAGAAATAAAGACCCTGTTTCAGTTAAATCCTTATGTAAGGATAGACATTTAGTAGAGGTTTCGTCATTCAATCATAAAGCTTGATGTAATCTGTGTTCATTTCACTCCTTTACTTTAAGTTAAGTATTTAGACTTAAGGTGAGTTTAATAAGCCAGTAGTAGCCTGGGAGGAGCAAATAAGTTCCAGTATGTTTATATTCTTGGTAGCCCTGTTAAGTTGTTTTATTTTTCTAAATTAAGTTAATGTGTATCATAAATGAGTTAATTCTTCTATGGTTCTAAACTTGTGTTATAGCTTAGGCTAGTTTTGAACTAAATTAACAAGTTAGTATTAATCCTAATCAACTTGTACCCAAACAAACAGGAGGATTTACAACTATACTACCTACTCTTGAATTCCCGGAGCAAGGCAAGTACTTTTCTACGGTCTTGTGCATTTACATATCTTGTACCTTTCTTGTGACACGTCATGACACGATATACTGTACCCCTATACTCATGTACTATCTTGTTCTTGTACTTGTGTCGGGTGGGGAAATACACTAGCCATGTGACCAAACCCCGGTTACTATATTCATGTAAATAGCTTAGGCCTCGCATCGTGCACGCGGGCCCTAAGCCGTACCATATTCATGTACTCCTGTACATGCTCCTGTACTCACCCCAGCCGGTCACATGGACTAGTTGTATTTTAAACATGGTGCACATATCATGTCTTGTACTTCAGGATTATAGTTTCATCCCTGTACATTATATTTCCTGTACTTTACATTTTTCTGTACTTTATTTCCTGTACTTACATTCTTATACTTTTCTGTTCATTTCCTGTATTTCATTTTCATGTACTCCTGTACTCATTTTCATATCATATTCTTGTTCATTACCTAGAACTGTACTTTGCTCCGCTCCTGACTAGGATATGTTGCAGGTGAGTTGGAGGCTCTGTGCGATACATATTATGGCCGAGAGTCAGTAGAGGCAGTAGATCCAGCTGGAGTTGCTCTTGACTTAGAGGCTGCTGAAGCCTAGAGCTTACCTTAGTAGTTTATATTTTCTTGTATTTTTGAGACTAGTAGACTTTACTTTCATTTGCTAGAATGTAACAAATTCTAAGACATGTACTTTTATTCTGGGATACGCTTATAGATACTGTGATTTGTACTTGTCTTGATTATCTGGTTAGATTTCCCTAGGTTGGTACAGCTTACTTCATCGTGTCCAACGATGAAGGCTGGGCGTGTCCGACTCGTGTCCGATTATTCGGGAGCGGGTCATGACATGTTTTTAGTGGTAGCCCATGCAAGTCTGTCCTAATAGTACCTAGGTATTAGAGTACTATTGGGGGACTTGTTAATACTAGGGAAACTTGATCACATCATAGGAAATCGGGTACATCGGATATATTAATATTCTATAAACACTTGTTTTTAGGATTAGGACATTTTAACAGTTTTCTGTTTTTCAGATAGTTCAGACACGCAAATATAGGAACTGTCGATTCACCTGCACTTGACGCCTCCGAGCTTCTACTACCTCATGTCTCCCTCTACTATTCCCATGGGTAGTACGTAGTTGATAAAGATGTTTCAAGAGTTCTTTGACACCCAGATGGAGCAGGCCACCCTTTTCCGAGCTAGACTTGCAGATGCGCTTTCCGAGCTAGGAAGAACTTTTGACTTCCAGACTCTCAGACTTATGGATTTCTCCGACACCGAGCGCATAACTTGCATTGATGAGCAGATCGAGAACCTAGAGCCGCCACTGAAGATCATCCAAGTCTCTGAGTACCCGACTCCTCTGGAGATTGGAGCCACCAGCCAGGAGATCCAGAATATAGCACAGACAATAGAACGAGACGAAAAGCTAAAGCCAGGAGAGAGATGAAGACTTATGATAAAGATAGCAACTACCCTGGACCAGTAAAGCATCGCAACACTCAGTTAGCGTTTCTTCGGTCACACCACCAGTCGTATCATCGGGAGCAGATCTCAGCAGCCAGCACACCAGCAGCCATATATTCCTGTCAGAGCCCTGCATTTTAGCCCCAGCAGGAGATTCAGACGAAGACCACTTACAATTTCTGTCGTTGCCCAGGACATCACCACAAAGAGTACCACAAAAGACGGAGGCTATGTTTATTCTGAGGATCGTCTGCCCACCAAGTTAAGGATTGCCCGGAGACCACTGATAACACTGCCCATGATGAGCACGAGAAGCACCAGGACTACAGCAGAGGGACCCGCCTCTCCAGGTTCAGCAATCGCATGGAGCACTGTTGTAAGGACCAGCCTATGTCAGGATAGCTGAAGAAATTGAAGTGATTCCAGTCCCGGAGGAACACTGAAGATAGACTGAAGACAGAAGGCTTCTATTGCATGGTTGAGAAAACCATGTATCTTGATTCGCAATCCAGTCTTCCCTAAAAAATTTCTCTTAGCACTTAGATCATTTCTTACAACTTCTCATTTTCTATTTTGAAACCTGGGATGATATTCAAAACTTATTTTGAGATATTGTTTTCTATTCAGTAAACATGTTTCATATCCACAATTCGATATTGTTTGAAATCCACTACTCAATACTGTTTGCCTATTTTCTTTGATGATTTCGATTTTCTACTCGAGAGTTGTTGTTCACTACCTGTTTCGACCTTGTCTCATATCGAAGATTTCGTTTGTTTTTCGGGATACGTGTTCCTACTTGTTATTGATATTCTATTCGCCAATCAAACTTGTACTAATCAAGATTTATTCCTACTTGAAATATCATTCTGAAACCGTGTTTGAACCTTCGCTTCCATTGATGCTTGTTTGAAATTCTATTTCTTAATTTGACTTTATTTCGGACTCGCTCTCTATTTACGATTTTGTTTACTATTGATATTCGCCTGTTTCATATTTACGATCCAATACTTTGTCTCCTATTGGAACCCGTTTTTCTAGTCACTATACGAGACCTTATTTCCTCGTTCAAATTTCTATTCGAGATTTTGCTTCTTATTCACGACTTTGTTGATACTTGATTTTCTATTTTTGACTATACTGGAGATTTTATTTTCTATTCGGGTTTTGCTCAAGATTTTATTGTTATTCAAAATTTTATTGAACATGTTTCCGGTATGAGATTTATTCCCTATTTTAAAAATTGTCCCATATCTGATACTTTGCTTCTGTTCATCCCTCGAGACTGTTATTCCTTCGGGATAACGTTCCATATATGGAACTTTGTTACCATTCTAGATTTCAATTGAGACTCTGATTACTATTCGAAATTTCGTTCCCTATTCTAGGTTTAAAATCTTCTTGTTTGTCCTTTTTTAGTACCACAACTCCTTGTTGGATCCTCTGTCACTTTCTGGTATCTAGTGAACTCCTTGTTTTCTAAATGATAGGAAACATCATCTTTCTTGTGACTTGACTATGAGAACTCATTTTGAATTCCTTGAACTCTTCTGAAATTCCTATGGATAAGGTTGAGAGACTACTCGATGACCTACTAGGGTGTGGCAGTTGCGCACTGCTGCCATTACCTGGATTACAGAGACTGAAGGTTCACTGCAGCCAGCAGCGCACTGGCGAGGCAGGAACTCTAAGTTGAAGTGAATTCAAACATTCATAGGTTTTCGAATATTATTGAGACCTTGTCATATTCTTCATATCTTGAATCTATCGAGTTGCTTCCTCAATGATTATTAGAAAATAAATAAAGTTGATAGAATATTCGGTGACATATTGTTATTCGAGTCACGGAGCCGAAAATCCATTGTAGTCAGATATATACTGGCGGGGTAGGGATTCTAAGCAAAATGATTTCAAATACCTATATGTTCTTGGATACCATGGAGACTATATTTCCTTTTCATATGATTATGGGTTTTCGAGAATCACAAATCCTTGCACGTTTTCTTTGATTTGATACTAATACCTCCTGAGTAGTTCCATCCGATTTTTTAAATTGACCGATGCAAATTCTTTTTTTGTATTCTATTGTCGGATCATTTGACTTCCTAGACCTGGATTCCATCCTATCAGATTTTATCATATCTATATTCTGATCATGTTTTGTCTAAATTTTGATCTGATCATACATATCTAACAGTGATTCTCCTATCGTGCTAAACTTTCAATCATGCCTAGAAGATCGTGCCTCATGATTTATTCTGTAAGTTGTAATTGAAATTCATTCTACCTCGTGACTGTTTGATCCTTGATCCTTGTCAAAGCATGATATCTCAAACCTCTTGTGTGTACTTGGTCTCAAGGTTCAGAGCGTCATGGGATCAGCAGAAGCACTGGGCAGACAGCAGCAGACGACCACTGGAGTTCATAGTTGGAAGCAGAGTGTTACTGAAGATCTCGCCGACCAGAGGCATTATTCGTTTTGGCAGAGACGGGAAGCTCAGTCGGAGATTCATCAGGCCCTTCGACGTGACGGCACGGATTAGCAATGTGGCATATCGACTAGCGCTTTCAGCCAGCTTGGAGGGAGTGCATGACATCTTCCACGTGTCCCAGCTTCGACGCTACATTCCAGATCTGAGCCATGTGGTGGACTATTCAGAGCTAGAGGTGGGTCCGAGCTTGACCTACGAGGAGCAGCCAGTAGGGATCCTTGATCGGAGGGAGAAGCGCCTACAAAACTAGACTATTCCACTTGTTCGTGTCATATGGAGACATCACTCTCCGGGAGAGTCCATATGGGAACGTGAGGATGAGATGCGGGAGCGCTATCCTAGTTTGTTTGCTTGACTGTATTCTAGTATTCGAAAATTCTGTTTTCAATAAATAAATTGTGTTTGAACCTTTTTGTGATTTCGAGACTTATTTTGTGGGTTTTCAAATTTCGAGGATGAAATTTTTTCAAGGGGAGAGATTTGTGACCCTACTTTCCTATTTTGAGAAATTAAAATTTTATAATAATATTGAGTTTAGCTTTAAATAATAAATATTATAGTTGATTATGTAAATACATTAATATTGTGATCTAGATTTTATTAAAAAATATTTTGTATATTTCTTTTGAAAAGTTATTTAAATTTATTTCTTTAACTTATTGGGCCAGCCTTCGGTTTAGGGTTGGGCTGAACAACCCAGCCCATGCAATATATTCTTTCCATTTTGAAATCTCTCCAGTTTAATTAAGAGGAGGACCCCTCTTAGTTCTGAGTATTCGAATTTGAAATTTTATTCCCTAACTGATTTTACTGTAGCAACCACTGCTACTCTCCCGCCAATTTGAACCCAACGGGTTATATAAACCCAGTGATCTCCATTAATTTCCAATCTCATTATTCCTCCTAAGTAAATTCGTTCTTCTCCATCCTTCTATAACGTTCTTTCTTCAACCCTTCTTTCTTTCAAAATTCTATCAAGCCTGAAAAAATCTCGTAGCGATAAAGATGACGATGGCTCCGTCTTCCCCTGATCGAACAGAGCACGAGCGACAGTTTTCTTTCCCTTCCTCTCTAGCATGATGTTTGGTAAGGATCGATCTCCGTTTCCATGTTGATAATTAAATTCAAAGAGTTCTTATTTAATTCGAGGATTTCTGATTTCCTTTTGGTTCCTATTTTGATCGAGATCGGTCGTGATACTTTTATTTCATGAAATCGCAACGGCGAGATCGGGAACAGCAAGTTCGACTGATCTCCGATCAACGAGAACCGATCGATCAAGGAAATCTAGTGGATCGAACCTCATTTGAATTTCAAATTCTAACAGGTGAGAAATTTTCGATTCTATTTGAATTTCTTTGTGCGGAGGTTGGCTCTGAAATCTTGATGGTTCTTGAGCGTTTAATTTGAGTTTTTATTGATCGAGTTTTATTCTCGAGATCATTGATAAATTTCTCAAATTTTTTAGTAGAATTGTTTCAAACAAATCTATTGATTTTTAACTCTATTCCCTGAGTACCACCTGTTTGATAAAATGTCACAACAGAGATTCGTGACACGTTTTGGAGCGTAGAAGCAGTATTCAAAGTTCTTAGGCTCGAGTTTCCTTCTATTCTTCTTCCAGGTATTGATCAATTTTCTTCTTGTTGTGTTTGTGTGAAGAATTACGGTTTAATTATTGTTTGGGTCGATTGTGTGTTGTGTCTAGATTGTTCGGGACTCGAATTATTTCGTCTAGCTCGTGTTCTCCTGTGAGGGGTTCGGTTGTAGTAGCTGTGGGAAACTGTGCTGTTGTTGTCGTGTCCAGCATAGAGTGTCAGGAATTGGGATTCTTGGACACAGACACTGTGTTAAGTTTAAGCTAGCGGTAGTCGTTATTTTTTTGAATTCAAATTATATAGATGGGGTCAATGTGTTATCAGTACTTTGATCATTTAAGTTTTGTAGCAGTAACTGCTTAATGTATTAAATTAGTAGCTTGATTAATTATGGACTGCAGAAATTTTTCTTTGATTGGCAACCTGAGATATATATGTATGCAGCTGGTTCAGCTTTCTGATGAACCTGGGAAACATATATATATGCATGATTCGATTTAATGAACCTGAGAACCCAGTGTATTGTCAACCTGAGATTTCTATACTAGTGTTTCAATGCAATTAGTTGAAATGAATTTCCTATATTAATGTTTGATTCAAATTGTTTAGCCTAGGATTTACATGCAAGGTGGTTTAGTTAGCCTGGATTTGTATATGCAGTATTTGAGTCATTGAGGAATTTGATTTAACATATGCAATAGGTGGTAAAGTGTAGAACCCGAGACTGAGAACTCATCACTGAACCTGAGAATTCAATCTTAGTGTAAATTTGAGAACCCCATATCAGTGAACTATTATACTAGAAATAAAGACCCTGTTTCAGTTAAAGCCTTATGTAAAGATAGACATTTAGTAGAGGTTTGGCCATTCAATCATAAAGCTTGATGTAATCTGTGTTCATTTCACTCATTTCCTTAAGTTCAGTTTTTAGACTTAAGGTGAGTTTAATAGGCCAGTAGTAGCCTGGAAGGAACAAATAAGTTCCAGCAGGTTTATATTCTTGGTAGCCCTGTTAAGTTGTTTTATTTTTCTAAATTAAGTTAATGTATATCATAAATGATTTAATTCTTCTATGGTTCTAAACTTGTATTTAATTCTTCCTGTTCATTTCCTGTATTTCATTTTCATGTACTCATGTACTCATTTTCATATCATGTTCTTGTTCATTACCTAGAACTGTACTTTGCTCCGCTCCTTACTAGGATATGTTGCAGGTGAGTTGGAGGCTCTGTGCGATACATATTATGGCCAAGAGCCAGTAGAGGCGGTAGAGCCAGCTGGAGTTGCTCTTAACTTAGAGGCTATTGAAGCCTAGAGCTTACCTTAGTAGTTAACATTTCCTTGTATTTTTGAGACTAGTAGACTTTACTTTCCTTTGCTGGAATGTAATAAATTTTAAGACATATACTTTTATTCTGGAATACGTTTATAGATGCTGTGATTTGTACTTGTCTTGATTATCTGGTTAGATTTACCTAGATTGGTACAGCTTACTTCATCGTGTCCAACGATGAAGGCTGGGCGTGTCCGACTCGTATCCGATTATTTGGAAGTGGGTCGTGACAAGATCGTCAGGTTATGTACATCGTCGATGGTATTGAGGCGTATCAAAGATTGATGTACGATAACTTGGGGGTACTCTAATTCGATGAATGATGATCGTGTTAGAAGTTATTGTTTTGAAGGATGTTATGTTGGAGATTTTGATAGAGATAAATGTTTGGATGAAGAAGAAAAGTTACTTGATTGTTCGGTGACAACCACAACGACAACAATTTTGTCTTACGTGAGCGCAACTCCAGCCTCGCACATGTGTCACATCGGATTTGGGACGATCATTTCGTATGAGCGTTGGCATGGTGATTCATGTCCAGCGGGAATGATCGAACTCGAAAATCAGACAGTGGCAAAATTTGGATTGCTTCGACTTTTGGTTTGAAGCAAAGGTGAATTCGAGGATTGTTAGGACTTGTGATTAGCGATTAAGAAAACTTGAGGATTGAGTAGACCCAATCTGCATATCAAAAATGAGTAAGTCTAGACTCAACGCAAGAGTTACGTCCCGATAAGGACGATTATTCTACGAAAATATTGACATGGTGATTCATGTCTGCCGTGGATAATCAGACTTACGTAAGATCGGGGCACAACATATTACAAGACAAGATGACCTTGTGATCAACTACGTAAATTGTATAGGATGGATAGGTGAATTATACCAAACATACTTGAAGAGATAGAATACGATAATTACTAGTATGGACGTACGATATTAACATATCGAAGATTTGTTTGAGGACAATCTATCGTAGGAGGACTTTCCTAAACGAGCTCGGACTTGGAGCGGAGAATGTCTCGATGTGAATAGGGTAAACGCTGCTCGATGTTTAGAAATTTGAGTGAAATGAGCTTGGGTAGAAAATCCCGTACGAACGAACAAAATGGTTTGACCGTAGGATTTAGGGCGAGCGTCGTGCAATGACTTTGCACGATGAACCAAGAACTTGACTTGTACCTATGACCTTGTGAGCTGACCTAGCGGATAGGCGGACAACCCTATGTCGAGTGATTGTACCTGTGTGACTGACATTTACAGTATTGTCTGGATGGACGATAGACTTGGGGCAACAAGGCTTAGATTTAGGACGTGGAACTGGGAGTGTGCGTGAACGACGACGAGATTAGCCTCAAACGAAGTGAATGACAGATAATCGATAATGCACAAGTAAAGTTGGGATAACGAATTGAATCATTGATAGGAAGACGTACTCGCTGATAGTGCAATACTTGGTCCTAAATCGGACGGGAATTACTTAGACTTGGTCGACTCCGCTAAGAAGAAATCGTATTGATTTCGTAGACAAGAACGCTTGAGAAACAAATCGGATCATCTCGAGGACCGAGATAAACGATAGTGAGATGCACATGAGTTCGGTTTTAATCAAAGTTAGCAAAACGATCGACAATTCAAAACTATCACGAGTAGCTTGTCTGACTTCGCTATCGCTAAGCTTGGTTGAAATATATGTGTTCGGGGGACGCCTTGAATATATGCATGATCCAAACTCAGCGATATGATGAACTCGAATGCAGCTGCAAGTGGGTGTTGAGATGCGCGTGAACGAATGAGTGAGTTAGCCTCGGCCTACGACTCTCGTGTTTGATGAATTACAATGCACCTCGTACGACCATTACAGTCCCATAACAGGACACAATAGCAACCAAGTCAAAGAAATATGACGATTGAATAAGTACCATCAACTCTAAAATGAGCGAAAAGTTATTCAATAAAATTGACCAAACGTATGCGACACAGAACTTAGAAAGGTACCGAGTGTAGTTCGATTCCATCGAACGATAAAGCCATTCGATAGGAATTGTCTAAGATACGTACACGATATAAGTTAAGGAACGGTAGGATGACCTGCACTCAGGAAGTCTCGAGGATGAGACTTGTTTTGAGTGGTGTATTATGTAACGACCCGCTCCACCCTAGCGGAACGCCGATTCAAACGGCAAATGCAACGACTCAAACGAGTCGTCGACTCGAAGAGTTGGCATCAACCCGATGAAGAATCGATACAAGACTTACATTGGCTCATCGAAGATGAATCCAGACTTAGACTTTCAAGGCACGCTCGGAGTATCGCTCGGCCGATGCAAACATCGCTAAGGTGGGTGGCTCCGATGAATCTATCTTTGCTTAGCCTAGACACATAATAATACGGACTATATTGTTAGATTACTAGGCGATAACTCTATGCATGCTAATAAATGACTCAACGCACCTAGCTAAGGGAATAATCCCATCTTGTATGCTTGTTTAGAACATGGAAAAGAACGCAAAAAATATAAGAACTCTCGCACTGCACTCCACGCTCGTGCCAAGACACAAGATTACATTTTAAGTTCCTTATGCGTTCAATAATGAAGCAATGAATGGTTTACAACAATAAAATAGGAAGACTATCGACATAGTCGTTCCGAGTAGAGTATAGCAACATTGGAAGACTTCGGGACCGATGGATCGCCAAGGCGACTCCTGCACAGAAAGTTGCATAATGTAAGAATGAATGAACGAATAAACGAATAATTAAATGAACGAACAAGTGAAAGAAGGATAAGAAAGAAAAGAATAGTTAGCGACAGGTATAACGGAGACGTGCAACGGGGCTCGCTACCTGCGCTGTACGGATGCCGTCGCCAACCTGGTCGATAACACATTATGGCTCAAGACAGCCTGATAAGACAAATTGCCCATGACGGTCTGAAGTAACAAATGGCTCTAGACAGCCGATAACACAAATGGCTCAAGAAACAAAATGGTCATGGACAAACTCGTGCACGAGTGATAGAACAATCGATTCCAAGGCAATGATCATGACATCGTGGCCGGCCTAGGCGGAATCATGGCTTACGGGTGGCCTGTATGCGGGCTCGGGCACACAGGAGACGTAAGGCCTGGGTATGGCGTAGCCTATCAAGGTGTACCAGCCATCACACTTGATAGATACGAATATCATAAGGAAAATGTCCAAAATAGCTTGTAATGCCAGCGACCGGTGCATATAGATTAAGTGGGCTTGCTGGTGGCAATCCACGTGCAAGACCTTGCATTAAAATAAGTAAATCTGATTAGCTGAACATGTTATGATACTGAATGAAATATATCTAAACAACAGCTGAATATAACACATCCTGACAACTTGAGTAAGCTGAACAACTGTAGAACTGAACAAAATGCCTTCTGAACAAGCTTGAATATAACACACCAAATAAACTAGAGTACTTCATACAAATGAGTTAGAAATATGCCTACGACATGGTAGAACCTGAGGCAGGGACACGCCTTTGACACTGAATGTTTACGTGAATTACGTTTAGTTGTTATATATGAATTATTGACTAACTTGGTTTACTTTGGACAGGGAAGACCGGACGGTAAGTATGGGTAAGTCGTGCATGTATTTCCATGCAAATACTTAAAATCGGTAACACGAGATAGGTTATAAAATATGCCATAAAACTGATCCTAAGGCAAGGTTTGAAAGACAATGAATGATAGATGGTGCACAAAAGTAAAATGAATGTGTTTGGTAATGATAGCGAGTGGGCGAGCTAGCCTCCCCACCAGTGCATAACAATGTACTGATAACCCCACAGATTGCTTGTAGGATGCAGGAGTCGTCATTGGGTGCGGAGCTTCCCTCGAACGTGCTAAGGCACGGAGCTAACTCTGGAGCCTTGGAGCGTTGCAAGGAACCGAAGCACCATATACAGGACATAATGTATCAGAACATCGCTATGAATTATTCCATCTTGTAAGCTACTTGGCAAACCTTTTATGTTTCAAAGAGAGAAAGAGAGCTTGAGCGACTTGTAATCTCGACCTAGCGCCGTTTGTAAACTTCTTGAATATCAATAAAGTGATTGAATTTATTTCAACTTATGTTCATTTACTTTCCGCTGCAAATGGGGACACTCTGTGCGACTCTGTGGCCTAGCTCAAATCGGCCATTTCTAAACTTGGCCTTGTACGAGAGCAACTTAGTCTCGTGCGGCATCATGCCTTAGCAAGGACGATTGCTCCTACAGGAGCGGGGCGTGACATAACTCAACCTGTGCAATGATAGCAACCAAGTTAAGTAATCAAAATAACCAAGTTTAGCCATACCTGCTATTCTGGTTTGGGCTTGGCCTTGCAATCCTTCTTGAAGTGACCTTTCTTGCCACAGTTGAAGCAAGCACCATCACCCTTAGGTCTTTGGCTTAAATTTAGCTGACTTCACCTATAGCTGGTGAGAGTCCTTAGCTCGTCTTCAACATGAATCCAGTACAAAAGTCGTTCAAGATCTACCTCCAACTTCTTGCGGTGCAAGTACGCAATGAAATTGCTCCACCTAGGTGGGAGCTTGGCCCCCGACGACAAATGCATCGACAAAGGTATGCCGTCATCCTCAAGTTTCTGACATAACTTGAGAAACTCTTTAACTTGAGGAAACATCGTCTTATCGTCCTCAAATCACATCTTCCAGACATTTTCGGTCATGTGGATCTTGTTTCTGTTTTCATCTACCTTGTAAAGATTCTCTACAGACTCCCAGACGTCCTTAGCATGGACCCACTTGTTGTATGACTCTGCCAAAGAGTCTTCTATAGAGTTTAAGATAAGCAACTTCCAAAGGTTGTTATCTCTCATCCACTTAGATTGCAGAGCAGTGGCCTCAGCGACCCTTCGAGCATTTTTACCTTCTCGTCTTAAAGGCTCAGATCTGTCAACACGTAGTCAATGCTCACGAGTTGAAGATTAAGGCTGACCTTTCTCTTCCAGACGTTGTAATGCTTCCCGTCAAACTTCTCAAGTTTGTTAAAACTTGTGAAGGTTTGCACAGTTATTTTCCATCGAATATAAATCTTGCTTTCAGATTGTTATTTCCGAGGCTTAATTTTTGATAGAAAATAGAGAATCGAAATAGTTGTTAAAATAGCAACAACGTTTCGTAACAACACTTCAAAAAAGATGCACTATAGAGATCCTTGGAGGATTCTGGGTAACGAAAATCTAAAAGGATTTCGTTATAACAGCAAACGAATGTAGAGCTTCTTTTAGGAAGGTACAAATCGAGTTGCTAGCAGCAGCAGTGACAAAAGCGCACAAGAGGTTTCTGATTAGATCAGAGAAGAAGAGAAAGAAAGAAGAAAGTGAAAGGCAGCTTTGCTGGTGTGATTAGATAACCGTTGCTCAAAGCAAGATTCGCCTATATACGATCCGCTTCCAGGAACCAGCAAGTTCTAGAAAACTTCTGGAACGCTCGTCAGTCAATATTTGAGACTTGAACGGGCTTCCTGGACTTTACGGACTCCTTTAACTCTCTTCTTGGCGCATCTTAGGAAGGAGGTCAGGGGGCTCTATTTATAGAGTGGAGTGAGACTTCACCATCTCTCCTATCCGATGTGGGACTAAAATACCAATACTCTAAAATAGAGTTTGATGTTTTACATCATCCCACAATTAACATAGTTGAGTGCTAGCCCACGCCTACCCCCCGAACGCATGACCGTGCATGCACGAGGCATCCTGGAGTCCGAGTCCGATCAACAAAAATCAACTTACATCATTGTTAGAATTAATCCTTTTTCCTTCTAGGAAAATACTCCCACATGACAACACTTGTGCCCTATTACACCTCATGTGCACACCTCAACACAAGCAATGCATTATATTGAGATACTTATCATTTGGTGATGTGGGAAAACACCAACAATATACATATACATATACATATACATATACATATATATATATATATATATATATATATATATATAAATATATATATATATATATATATATATATATATATATATATATATATATATATATATTGGAGCAAGGGTAATTAGTTTCCGGATCGCTGCCACTGTGATTTGAACTCCTGACCACTTGGCCGCATGCATCTCTTTTAACCACTAGGCTAGAGGTCATCTGTATGTTGCCATATATATATATATATATATATATATATATATATATATAAATATATATATATATATATATAATATATATATTTTATATATATATATATATATATATATATATATATATATATATATATATATACAATGCAAATCAATCAATTAAAATAAGTAACACTAATAATAACCAAAACATAATTACTTTTATGAAAAAAATTACAATCTTCAACAAATCTTTAAAATAAATCTTGAGAATAATACACAAAGCAACCTATCAACTGTAATAACTTAGTTTCTCTTCTACAATAAAAATATACATAGTCTTCACAGTTGGAAAGTTCATTTATCCTCATATAGCTCCATATATTTGATGAAGGACTTGTTCCTCACAAGGAAATCGTCGATCCCAACTTTTCCAATTTCTTTGAGCACATGAGGAAGATGAGGAGGTCAACCAGTGTGCATGGTAATTTACAAATTAGCATTGACAAAGGCAGGCACATGGATCCTGGTTGATGCAAGTATGAGAAAGAAGAATCTTGGAATTTAAGTTAGGATTATGCTTGACTGTCAATAAGTAATTTGGTAGGATTATTTTTTAGATTTAAATTATACATACATAGGAACTTTTAGGAAATTCAAATTTAGAATATTTGAATTTTGTCTTAATAGGAAACCAAGATGGACACGAAGTTACCCTAATGAGATTAGAAGTATCACACCTTAGTTTGCCTGATCACCTATAGCCATGATACTTGAACGTACACAAGTGTAGTAATCATCGACCAAGCCATATAAATACATTCTCACCTTGAGTTATTCATCATTTTGCTCAACCCTAGATCTATTATTATTACCTTCTAATCATTTGAAACTTGAGAATAATTAGATTTGTTCCCTTGATCGTACTCCCAACCTAGGAGAATCTTCTCTCAAGGAACCATGTATCATGAATCCCTACTTATTTACCTCTCGATTTCTTAATCCTAAAACTCCTTGTTTCTTGTGTTAATTGAAATCTTCGTTCATCACTCAAACCTACCATGGTCTTTAGGTCAAACTATACTCATTACGTTTCTCTCAATTAAATTTTCCCTCTCATTGAGGATTACTCATTAAACTCCTCCATAATTCATGCAAATCCTGTTCCTTAATATTTTCCTTGTGCGAAAATGAGAATCGGATCATGATGCATGAGTTATGGAGGAGTTTAATGAGTAATCCTCAATGAGAGGGACAATTTAATTGAGAGGGACTAAAAGGCAATAATGTATATGCCTTTTAGTCACAAAGTGTTTACCCAATTGAGAGGGACTAAAAGGCAATAATGTATTTGATTAACCTCTATAAATTGTCCCTCTCAATTTAATCCATTAGTTTGATAGTATGACTTTGTGACTAAAAGGCATATACAAGATTGGGATATATATGAAATTTGGGTAAACACTAATAGATTAAATTAAGGAAAAAATTTATGTGATGATAAACCATAATGTTTCGATGATATTATTTTTCGAGGTTAATCAAATATTGAAGATGAATTTATTTTAAATTCTTGATGCTTTAAGGATTAAATTTCTATAATAATTATGGATATGAATTTCCTGTTAAGATGAGTTTGATTTTTGCCTCGACTAAATGGATGACAATAAAAATCTTAAACTGGACATTATTGAATTAAAAATTTTGAGGAGATTATGAATGGCAGAATTTCAATTTGAGAAAAAAATTCAAGGGGTCTAAAATTTGTAGAGTTAAATTCTTGAGGATAAATATTAATTTGAATGAAGAGAGAGAGAAAAGAGTGTGTTTAAAGGAATTTAAAATCCATGGAATATAAAAATTGAGTATTGATAAGGCAATAATGACGATTTTGTTAAATCAAATTTTTTTGAAGACTATAATGAGATTAAACATGAATTTAAATTCCGACTATTGAATTATTGATAATATTTTGAGAGTAAGAAAATTATGTCATAGCTGCTTTTCTATAAATTAATATAATCAATTTTTTTTCTTCTATTTCAAATTGTGAATGTTTAAAAAAAAACTTTGGTTGGCTCGGAAGAGAGGCACAGCCTCTTCTCTCTCTCTCTCCCGAACTCATCCTCCCTTACTCAGTAGAAGAGCAGCATTGCTGTCTTCATTTCCTGCCTCCTCCAATTCCAACATCTACATATGCCACTCTCTCCTTCATTTCCAATTCCCAACATCTCCATTTTTCCTTATTCCCTTCCTTTATATGTATTCTCCTCCAGCCTACACTCCATCTTATTCAATCTTCTTCTTCTCTTCAAAGAAAATCACATCATCTTGTCACGACCCGCACCCGCTATAAGGGCACGTGCACGTGACAATGCCCAGCCCTCACCGTAAAAACGGCGTGGAACGCTGTAGGTTTTCTACTCTAAACAGTTAATATATAATATCAAAACCTGTCGAAAATATGGTCAACTCCGAACGGAGGACAAGCAATGATAATATATGAATACTTAATCACAACTCTAAGATAATAAGTAAAGACTGAAAGATAAAGACAACAAGACTATAAAATATAACCTGTCAAGTCCAAACACAAATAATATACAAGTCTAAGTTCAAGTCTCTAATACAATCCAAAATATAATATAATAACACAAGTAGCAAGCTGGAGACAAGGTCCAGTCCAAAATGTCTAGTCTAACTAAACTAAGCTAGAGGCTCGTCGGGCGAAGCTAAGCCCTGCTGAACCAAGGTCTCCAAGTCTACGCCCACTACGTCAACCGGACCGTAGTAGGTAGGACAATCCTCCTCGCCACAATCTGTAAAATTTTGTCAACATATCCAGTCAGGATGGAACGAGCACAAATCTCAAATAACAATTCTAGTTATACGATATTGAAAATGTAGCAGTAAATAGAGAGAATCTACGAAGTAAATAATGTGTACATGAATCATGGTAAGGCATGTCAAGGCTGTAATCTGAATGTAAGAACAGGAAAATAGTATAAATCATGTACAACAATCTGGAACTATATCTATGTAAGTTTAGTATTAGTTTCAACATATGATCGGCTTAGAACTTGATACAATGTTTGGCCTGGCTAATCATACGTGAGTGTACGATTAATACTATACAATGAGAATACTATAGTGATACAATGATGATACAATATAATACTATGGGGTATTGATCACATATCTACGCTAACACCCCCATCCCTGACTAATATAGTGGATCCAGTCATGACACGTCATGAAACGTATTCTCTGAGGAGGTCACAAGCCTACGCAGGAATCGTATCTATACAATGAACAATAAATAATGAAGACTTGCCCAGTGTATACCATATATAAGAGGAATAACATCTTATGACGGGATCCAGACAAATATCAATCCGTGTGAACAATGTGTCAAGAGAACAAGGATAATCTATACTAAATACTAGAAACAAAGATGATATCATAAAACAGAAATATTATCAGAGAATGTACTCGCCTGTACTGTAATGGATAAGTCGACTGA
Source organism: Iris pallida (assembly GCA_029216955.1). Lineage (NCBI taxonomy): Eukaryota > Viridiplantae > Streptophyta > Magnoliopsida > Asparagales > Iridaceae > Iris > Iris pallida. The sequence continues at coordinate 19,860,649 of JANAVB010015397.1, read as the reverse complement.
GTCCAAGATCAGTGCCTCGAGGACCTATAGATGGAATACTGTATCAATATAATGGTTTGGAAGTGAAATTAAGTCATACTGAGTCAAAATAGGCCAAGACACGTCAAACTAAGTCAATCTAGGTCAAACAAGGTCAAACTAGATTGTACAGGGTCAATCTAAGTCATATTAGACCTAACAAAGTCATACTAGGTCAAGACAAGTCTCGTTGGGTCATACTTGGTCATGGGAGGACATTGGAAATCCATCCGAATCAAACTAGGTCGAAAATTGGCTTACAGTTGACTTTTGGTCAACGGGTCAACTCTAGGTCAACCCTAGGTCAATAGTGACTAATAGTTGACTTTTGGTCAACTGCTCAAGTTTAATGGAATTTGGGACTAAATTGGGTAAAGTGTTGACCCATAGTTGACTTTTGGTCTAAAAAGTCAACCGTGGTCAACCGAGGTCAAGACTAGGTCTAGGCGACTATTTCTAATCATTACCAACCCTTACAACCTATATCCAAGTCCATCTTGGACTTCGAAACTTAAATCTTGGCCGTAGGCCAACATCCTAATTTACCCTTAAAAAGGGTAAAATTCTAACTTAGGCAGTTATCAAGTTAGCCTACCTATGCTTGGTATTTTGACCCGTGCTCCCTAGGGTAGTAAGATACTAACCTATACATACGTTACCTACCAAAATACCTAGGTAAAGTGGACATCCAGTCCATCTTACGGCATATGTTGTCGATTTACCCGTTATCTTGGTAATAATCCCTCTTTAGGTTCTAACTCCCACACTAGGCTTCCTCGCTTCATCCCAAGCTTTCCTACACCCTCTATTATGGAATTTAAACCCTCTCCTAGAACCTCGATACCGTATCACGGTGTCTTGATATCTAAAAGTCAAAAAGGGTAAAAATCTCATTATCTTGAGTATCGTAAGATACTCAATGATATCTTGAGATACCCTTCTCCTAATCTCCAACGAAACTCCGATTTTAACTTAGGAGCCTACCCACAAAATCTAATCTACATATCTAAGTCCCATCTCAAATTTGGACGCGTTCCGACACTCGGAACTCAAAATCACCCTTCTACTCTATATCCAACTATTCCCCCTTTTTTTTCTCTCTTTAGCTAAACTCTAACCCTCTAATTCTAACTCTCTAATCTCATTCCACAAACCCACTCATAGGCTATTTTAGGGGGGATATATATGGTTATATATAGGAGTATATATGTAGGTATATATATGTATATATTGGTATATATATAGGGGGTTTTGTGGGGGGGTTAAAGGGGGTTTTTGGGCTGCTATTGCTGCTGCATGGCTGCTATTTTTGCTGCTGCTACTGCTGCTATAGCTGCTGTTTTTTGGGGGGGGGAGCAGCCCCAAACTCCCCCTTAGCTGCTGTTGTGGCTCTTCCTTCTCCCTCTCTATTCTCTTCTATTTACCCTCTATATCTCCTCCTCAAATCTCTTCATTTCCTCCTCCAATTTCTCCCTCTAAACTCTTCCTCTCACTCTCTAATATCTCTTAACTCTCTCACACTTATCTATATATATATATATATATATATATATATATATATATATATATATATATATATATATATATATATATGTATATGTATGTGTGTGTGTCTATATATGTATGTATGTATCCATGAATGTGTGTATGTATATGTATATGTATATGTATGTGTGTGTATATATATGTAGATATGTATGTGTGTCTATATATATATATATATATATATATATATATATATATATATATACATAGACACACACACATATGGATATCTATATCTATAGACACACACACACACTACCAACACCACCACAACCACGACACACACACATATACTCCTAAATGACCCAAAACCTTATCCGAATACCCAATTCTTACAATTCTACCCTCTAGGGCCTAGACACGTGCCCCACACAAGAAATCTAACTCGTGCTCGTGAGCGAAAACGAGAAACGAGGCCCGAATGGCCAAATGGCCATTTTGGCGACTTCGGGGTGTCCGATTCGCGATACCGCGTGATACGGACACCAAACCTATCCGGATTCGACCCAAACTCTACCCACGAGTTCTAAATAATGATTAGAACCTATTCTAAGTACTAGCTTGCCGATTCTAGTGTCAGTGCAAAAAGTCACCCGTGTGTTGGAACCCGAAAACCCCAAAAAAAATCTATTTTTATGATTTCTTGCGAAACGACCCCACGTATCCAAATATGGACACGTACTTAGCCTCATCTCACCCAAACTAATCTACTTAGGTCTAATTAGGTTAGGGGTAACACCCAAATATGTCAATTTAGGATTTTCCCCAAAATTGGCACTAAACCTAGCCCGAAAGTCCCGAATTGAGTCCAATGGGTTCCAAACCTCTTCTAATGGGTTGTCCTACGCCTCGGGTATCCTCTAATATGTAAATAATACTAATTAGGAGCAATTACAAGCGTTAGAGTTAGGGTTTACCTCTTGGGAGTTGGAATCCCAAGGAAAAGCCCCAAAATTGGTTCTTTTTGGGTCAAGAGCCAAATCTAAGCCTCCAACCCCTCGATGCTAGGTTCTACTTAGATAAAAATCACAAATAAGAGATAAACAAGGGTTAGCACCAAGATTAGAGAGAGATCTAGAGTATGGAAGAGAATTAGAAGAGAATTGACTTACTTTTGAGCCTAAAATCCAAAGGGGAAGGAAATGGATCCTTGTAGAATGAGAGAAAGGAAGAGAGAGAGGGAATTTTTCTTGCAATGAGAACAATGGAGGATGTTTGCTGCTGTGGCCGGCCATGTAGGGGGGCTTGGGGCATTTGGCAAATGTCCAAAATGCCCTCCAAGCCTCCTCTAGGTCAAAATTGACTTAAACAATTTTTCGGGGTCGAAAAAGCCAAGTTAAAATCTTCAAATTGACCGATTAAGTCATGGAAAAATTGTCTAAAGGTACCAGACTAATTTGTGGGATTTTATGGGCCATATCTAACTTAAGTTTGGGTCCCGATCAGAGTCTAAGCTACCCCGGGTCCCCGATACAAGTCGGAATGAGCTGAAATTTGAACCGGACTCTAAAAATCCCCAAATAACAATATAATTAAATAAAAATTTCTAAAATTCCTAAAAATACAAAAATGACCATTTTACCCTTAATTTTGAAAACAGGCAGTTATAAGTCTACCCCCCTTAGAATAATTTCTCCTCGAAATTCAAAACGGTCGTACTCTCCTCTAGGTCAAGCACCCAACAATCAAGGTCTACTAAATTTTATCCTAAGTTATATAACATGTAATCCAGGAAATCAGAACACATGCATGGTTTTAAATCTCTACAGTATCATGTTATTGTAGTCTTCATTGGGGTGTTCTATTTATCTAGCATGATCATCACATATGCAACTAAAGGTACTAAGAAAGCAATCAACAATCAATGGATGGAAAGAAACAGGTAAAAAGAAAGAGCAAGACCCTACCTCCTAGTCCAATGCCTGCAGGATCCTCAACTGTCATCGCAAAAGCCCTGCCCTGGCGGGGTATATCCCGTTGCTGGTGGGGGGCGTGATGCGGTGCCATAGGTGGCCTATCCTGTGCTCCCTGAGCTGCACGACGATGGTTCGAAGGACAATCCCTCGCCTGATGTCCCTCGGTGCCACAGTATAGGCACACACCCAAACGTCTCCTGTAAACCTCCCAGAGATGTCCGAACCTCTTGTAGTAGTGGCAAGTAGGGGCCTGCTGCGTCGGTCCCTGCTGCTGCTGCCGGGGCACCTGCTGAACTGGTGCCCTAATCGGAGCAGGAATCTGCTGCGAGCGTTGCGGAATAGAATGATGCTGGAGTTGAGGATGCTTAGCAGCCCCTGTGCTGCTAGTAGTCCCCGAAAACAGATCCCGGTCCCTCTTGGGCTTCAGGCCGCACTCCCGCTCTACCTTACGGGCCTCCGTATAGATCTGGGTATAAGTCTCATAAAAGGAGGGAATGTGGATCTTGATGTCCCAGATCAACCCCTTTCTGAAACGGCTCGCCCTGATCTCCGGGTCTCGAACCATGTACTCCGCATATCGGCTCAGACGGCCGAACTCTGCGGCGTACTCCTCCACAGATAAACTACCCTGCTGCAGGTCCTGGAACTGCCGCACCAGGTTAATCTTGTCCGTGGAGGAAAAGAACTTCTCCTTGAAGAGGAGCTTGAACTCTGCCCAAGTACGGCCCTCTCCAGCTAGGGCTGGCTCGTTTCTGAACCAGGTGCGCACAATGTCTAGCAACTGCAACCCTACCGCCTCGACCTTCTGGTCGTCTACGAGGCGGAAGGCCCTCATCTGCCGCTCGATATCCTCGAGCCAATCATCTGCATAGACCACACCCTCGGTGCCACTAAAGTCACGGGGCCCGAGCTTCTTGAAGTCATGGATATCTCCGTACCTAGTACGCGTCCCATGATGCGGAGCCCTCTGCTCCACGGCTGCAAGGGCCAACGGATGGGCATCCTCCATGCCCTGACGCATCGCGTCTGTCTGCCTCTGCTGAGCCTCGGCCTGGGCTCTCTGAGTCTCCAGCATCTGCTGGAGGAAGGTAAGCATCTGCTCCATATCTGTAGGCAGGGGAGGTGGAGGTGGAAGAACAGCTCCCATCACTGGCGGAGGAGTCCTCTGCTGAGGAGGAGGGAGAAGAACGCCCCCGACAGCTCCCGTCGTGGCCCCGGGCACTGCAGGAAGAGCACCCGTAGTGACCCCAGGGACGGTCATCGAGAGCGCTGGAGGAGTACCCCCGAGAACCCCAACAGAAGTCCCATCTGCAGGAGAAGTGACCGGAGCCTGTCCGCCAGAGGTAGCGGACCTCTCCGTCTCCCCGTGCTCCTCATCGGGAGAATGAGTCATAACCATCCTGGAGACAGATTGAAAAGAAGATATCAATATGGCACATGAAGGATTATATCAAAGGAGGACAGCTAGAATACAGTAAATCAATATCAAAGACGATAAGCAAGATAAGCAAGGAAAGATCCTACTATGATTGAGCACTCTTAGCCTATAGCCTATCCTAGATACGTACCGCAGGCTCGTAATAGCACTCTAAGTCGAGCGCCACTACGACATCGCACTAATTGCGACTTCAGGACCTGCGTGGGCTACCACTAAAATGTGTCACGACCCGCACCCGCTATAAGGGCACGTGCAAGTGACAACGCCCAGCCCTCACCGTAAAAACGGCGTGGAACGCTGTAGGTTTTCTACTCTAAACAGTTTATATATAATATCAAAACCTGTCGAGAATATGGTCAACTACGAACGAAGGACAAGCAATGATAATATATGAATACTCAATCACAACTCTAAGATAATAAGTAAAGACTGAAAGATAAAGACAACAAGACTATAAAATATAACATGTCTAATCCAAACACAAATAATATACATGTCTAAGTCCAAGTCTCTAATACAATCCAAAATATAATATAATAACACAAGTAGCAAGCTGGAGACAAGGTCCAGTCCAAAATGTCTAGTCTAACTAAACTAAGCTAGAGGCTCGTCGGGCGGAGCTAAGCCCTGCTGAACCAAGGTCTCCAAGTCTACGCCCACTACGTCAACCGGACCGTAGTAGGTAGGACAATCCTCCTCGCCACAATCTGTAAAATTTTGTCAACATATCCAGTCAGGATGGAACGAGCACAAATCTCAAATAACAATTCTAGTTAGACGATATTGAAAATGTAGCAGTAAATAGAGAGAATATACGAAGTAAATAATGTGTACATGAATCATGGTAAGGCATGTCAAGGCTGTAATCTAAATGTAAGAACAGGAAAATAGTATAAATCATGTACAACAATCTGGAACTATATCTATGTGAGTTTAGTATTAGTTTCAACATGTGATCGGCTTAGAACTTGATACAATGTTTGACCTGGCTAATCATACGTGAGTGTATGATTAACACTATACAATAAGAATACTATAGTGATACAATGATGATACAATATAATACTATGGGGTATTGATCATATATCTACGCTAACACCCCCATCCCTGACTAATATAGTGGATCCAGTCATGACACGTCATGATACGTATTCTCTGAGGAGGTCGCGAGCCTACGCAGGAATCGTATCTATACAATAAATAATAAATAATGAAGACTTGCCCAGTGTATACCATATATAAGAGGAATAACATCTTATGACGGGATCCAGACAAATATCAATCCGTGCGAACAATGTGTCAAGAGAACAAGGATAATCTACACAAAATACTAGAAACAAGACGATATCATAAAACAAAAATATTATCAGAGAATGTACTCGCCTGTACTGTGATGGATAAGTCGACTGAGTCCAAGATCAGTGCCTCGAGGACCTATAGATGGAATACTGTATCAATATAATGGTTTGGAAGTAAAATTAAGTCATACTGAGTCAAAATAGGTCAAGACACGTCAAACTAAGTCAATCTAGGTCAAATAAGGTCAAACTAGATTGTACGGGGTCAATCTAAGTCATATTAGACCTAACAAAGTCATACTAGGTCAAGACAAGTCTAGTTGGGTCATACTTGGTCATGGGAGGACATTGGAAATCCATCCGAATCAAACTAGGTCGAAAATTGGCTTACAGTTGACTTTTGGTCAACGGGTCAACTCTGGTCAACTCTAGGTCAACCCTAGGTCAATGGTGACTAATAGTTGACTTTTGGTCAACTGCTCAAGTTTAATGGAATTTGGGACTAAATTGGGTAAAGTGTTGACCCATAGTTGACTTTTGGTCTAAAAAGTCAACTGTGGTCAACCGAGGTCAAGACTAGGTCTAGGCGACTATTTCTAATCATTACCAACCCTTACAACCTATATCCAAGTCCATCTTGGACTTCGAAACTCAAATCTTGGCCGTAGGCCAATATCCTAATTTACCCTTAAAAAGGGTAAAATTCTAACTTAGGCAATTATCAAGTTAGCCTACCTACGCTTGGTATTTTGACCCGTGCTCCCTAGGGTAGTAATATACTAACCTATACATACGTTACCTACCAAAATACCTAGGTAAAGTGGACATCCAGTCCATCTTACGTCATATGTTGTCGATTTACCCGTTATCTTGGTAATAATCCCTCTTTAGGTTCTAACTCCCACACTAGGCTTCCTCGCTTCATCCCAAGCTTTCCTCCACCCTCTATTATGGTATTTAAACCCTCTCCTAGAACCTCGATACCGTATCACGGTGTCTTGATATCTAAAAGTCAAAAAGGGTAAAAATCTCATTATCTTGAGTATCGCAAGATACTCAATGATATCTTGAGATACCCTTCTCCTAATCTCCAACGAAACTCCGATTTTAACTTAGGAGCCTACCCACAAATCTAATCTACATATCTAAGTCCCATCTCAAATTTGGACGCGTTCCGACACTCGGAACTCAAAATCACCCTTCTACTCTATATCCAACTATTCCCTTTTTTTTCTCTCTTTAGCTAAACTCTAACCCTCTAATTCTAACTCTCTAATCGCATTCCACAAATCCACTCATAGGCTATTTTAGGGGGGATATATATGGTTATATATAGGAGTATATATGTAGGTATATATATGTATGTATTGGTATATATATAGGAGGTTTTGTGGGGGGGGGGGTTAAAGGGGGTTTTTGGGCTGCTATTGCTGCTGCATGGCTGCTGTTTTGCTGCTGCTACTACTGCTATAGCTGCTGTTTTTTTTTGGGGGGGGAGAGCAGCCCCAAACTCCCCCCCTAGCTGCTGTTGTGGCTCTTCCTTCACCCTCTCTATTCTCTTCTATTTCCCCTCTATATCTCCTCCTCAAATCTCTTCATTTCCTCCTCCAATTTCTCCATCTAAACTCTTCCTCTCACTCTCTAATATCTCTTAACTCTCTCACACTTATCTATATATTATATATATATATATATATATCTATATATAGATATATATATATATATATATAATAATATATATATATATAGACACACATACATATCTACATATCTATACAACACACACTCACATTCATGGATACATACATACATATATAGACACACAACATATAGATATATATTATATATATATATATATATATATAATATATATATATATAGACACCACATACATATCTACATATATATACACACACACTCACATTCATGGATACATACATACATATATAGACACACACACATATATAATATATATATATATATATATATATATTCTATATATATATTATAATATATTATATATTATATATATATAATATATATATATATATTACATACATACATATTTATATCTATATATATAATAGATATATATATAATCTATATATATATATAGATATAATTAGATATTATATATATATATATAATATTATATATAAGTATATATATATATAAATATATATATATTATATATATATATATATATAATATAGATATATATATATATAATATATATATATATTTACATACACATATATATAGAATATATATATAATTAATATAAAGATAGATATATATATTATATATATATAATATATATATATATTATATTATATCTATATATATAATTATTTATATGTATATATAAATCTATATAAATATATATTTATATATATATATTTATATATAATAATACATAGACACACACACAAAGGATATCTATATATATAGACACACACACACACTACCAACACCACCACTACCACGACACACACACATATACTCCTAAACGACCCAAATCTTATCCGAATACCCATTCTTACAATTCTACCTCTAGGGCCTAGACACGTGTCCCACACAAGAATCTAACTCGTGCACGTGAGCGAAAACGAGAAACGAGGCCCGAATGGCCAAATGGCCATTTTGGCGACTTCGGGGTGTCCGATTCGCGATACCGCGGTACGGACACCAAACCTATCCGGATTCGACCCAACTCTCACCCCGAGTTCTAAATAATGATTAGAACCTATTCTAAGTACTAGCTTGCCGATTCTAGTGTCAGTGCAAAAGTCACCCTGTGTTGGAACCCGAAAACTCCGAAAAAGTCTATTTTTATGATTTTTTGCGAAACGACCCCACGTATCCAATATGGACACGTACGAGCCTCATCTCACCCAAACTAATCTAATTAGTCTAATTAGGTTGGGGTAACCCCAAACATCATTTAGGATTTCCCCCAAAATTGGCACTAAACCTAGCCCGAAGTCCCGAATTGAGTCCAATGGGTTCCAAACCTCTTCTAATGGGTTGTCCTACGCCTCGGGTATCCTCTAATATGTAAATAATACTAATTAGAGCAATTACAAGAGTTAGAGTTAGGGTTTTACCTCTTGGGGTTGGAATCCCAAGGAAAGCCCTAAAATTGGTTCTTTTTGGGTCAAGAGCCAAATCTAAGCCTCCCCCCCTCCATGGCTAGGTTCTACATTAGATAAAAATCACAAATAGAGATAAACAAGGGTTAGCACCAAGATTAGGAGAGATCTAGAGTATGGAAGAGAATTAGAAGAAATTGACTTACTTTTGAGCCTAAAATCCAAGGGAAAGGAAATGATCCTTGTAGAATGAGAGAAAGGACGAGAGAGAGAATTTTTCTTGCAATGAGAACAATGGAGGATGTTTGCTGCGTGGCCGGCCATGTAGGGGGGGCTTGGGGCATTTGGCAAAGTCCAAAATGCCCTCCAAGCCTCCTATAGGCAAAATTGACTTAAACATTTTTCGGGGTCGGAAAGCCAAGTTAAAATCTTCAAATTGACCGATTAAGTCACGGAAAAATTGTCTAAAGGTACCAGACTAATTTTTGGGATTTTATGGGCCATATCTAACTTAAGTTTGGGTCCCGATCAAGTCTAAGCTACCCCGGGTCTCCGATACAAGTCGGAATGAGCTGAAATTTGAACCGGACTCTAAAAATCCCCAAATAACAATATAATTAAATAAAAATTTCTAAAATTCCTAAAAATACAAAATGACCATTTTACTGTTAATTTTGAAAACAGGCAGTTACAATCTACTTCATCAATCTCATCCACACTACCAACACCAACATCAAAATCCTCTCTCCACATCATCACCTCCTGCCCGTACCTGCTTCGCTGCCTACAGCCGCCGCCGCTACCGGTCGGCCTCCCTCCGACGTCGACCCTCCCGACTTCCAACACCACCTTTATCATCCCTTGTGATCTCCTCCTAATTTTACGTATAGTACTCTCCTCAATTGCCAATTAGAAACCTAGGTTATAATTAAATAGATAGATGATATATTTTTAATATTCTGAAATAGGTTATATTTGGGGAAGAATATAGGAAATCAAGGATCGATTCCGATTTGGGAAAATAAATAGCAAGGCAAGCCCTAAACCTTTCTCTCTTTATTTTGATTTCTAAATTCTATATTGTTCTTCAAATTTCGTGTAAACCCTAGCAATTTGATGTTTACGTATTTATTCAATTTTGGCTAAGTATATAATTGGGATATTCTAGAATTGGAAAAAAATTAAGAGAAAGAAATCTACATAACCAGGGTTATGATACCGAAACACGAAAAATTTTGGACTCCTGCGATATGCAGTTGTGATAGGTATTAGTTTCGAATAGGAATTGTAGTGTTTGCTTAGGTAATCATATACTAAGTAGTGAATTTACTAATGGCTTCATTTTTGTCTTATATATAGACACACACACACATTTGTACTGATGGAATCAGTTATGCCCAATACTTTGTATACGTATGCTTATGCGCCATACCATATTTAAATATCTTTTAGTCTATATATGTGTGTGCGTATAATATTATATACCAATATATAGTTTGTTATAGTTGACAACTTGCATTATCACCATCTAGATCCTACATAAATCCTACCTGGTTCATTCAAAGTTATTTGCACATATGGGCCGCCTACCGGAATGATAAGTACTTCGGTTCTCAAGCCATTGTGATTTTGTTTCTGGTTAGTTGTAGTTACTTGCTATCCTTGCCATGAAACTTACAAATATGGGATGACATGCAACAGGCCTACACTTCCATCTACTTAATTTCCAAAATTGTTGGGAAGTTATATCTGCAAGTTGCAACTTGGTTTTTATTTTTTTTCTAGCTTATGCAAATTATATATTCAACTGCGTGTGATTCCGGAGTTGAGTTGTTCCACCGAAGGAGTCGGCGTACCCGAGATTTTATAAATGCGTGGTTCCGGTGTTGAGAGTTGCTCCACCGAAGGGGTTGGCGAGCCCGGGGCTTATATTCATATATTTTGTCGATTATAAAATTTTTGGAGTCAACAAATACAAAGAAGACTGTCGAAATTTTTTAGTAATTTTGAGAGTTAGCCAAATTTAGGAAGTTCCAGAATTAGTAAAACCTAATTGAATAATCTAAGTTTATATCCAGTTTCCTAGTCAACAAGATATTACTTGCCAACGATTATTACCATATGACGTGTTGTTCCGACACACGAATGAGTTGGATAATCTCCTACCAACAGGATATTACCGTATGGCGTATTGTCTTTGACATACGAGATGGTAATTGAGTTGGAACATGATATTAGACATATGAGTCAATAGACTATTGTCTGTATTTGTAGTTGCATCATGGGGTGTGAGAGAACAATTGGATCACATCTATCGAAATTCTTGTAATATAATAACACCAGTAAAAGCTGATCAGTTGTCCCGCATCCGTAAGGCCTTACAATGTCGGGGGTGAGGCCTAGCTTAACAACAGAGAACAGTACAGTAAATTCCGAGAATAAAATCTGAATTTAAAAAGTTAATGCATACAAGTTTCCCACAAGATGTGGGGGGTCAGATCTAAGGCACCGTACCCAATACAGAAACCACCTGGTCCCGGATAAACAGAATTATTGTCAGGAAATTAGAGAGTGATCGTGATCCAAATGTGTTCTCTAAACTGCATCATCAAATAGGAAACTTGACTGTGATTGTAATAGTGAATTTAGGTCGTTGTGATTGTGATTGTAGTCGTTATTGTCACGACCCGCACCCTGAAGAGGGGCACGAGCACGTGGTTACGTCCAGCCTACGCCGCAGAATCGGTGGTAGAATACTGTATATAGGGTCTGTAAATACTAAGACTAAAATAGATAAAGGTACCTTTACAGTATATACACTCCGAATGGAAGTGACATAGCAATACAGTCTCAATCACAAAGTAAAACTAAAGTAGATAGCACGGATAGGAAAATACGATAGATGGAAACAGGAAGTAAGTCCAAGAACCACACAAGTCCAGAGATATACACAAACAACCGAGAGTCACAGAAAATATATATAAGATACTACAAACTGAAAGTACTAGCTGGCTCGCAGGCCAGACAAACCTAACTAAACTATACTACTCAGGGTGAGCAAAGTCTAGTGGCTCTACCAACAAGCCACGGTCCAAGTCTACTTTCGTCAGACTTGACCCATAATAGGTCGTGCGATCAGTCTCAGAATCATCTTTATATATCAACGGTATCCTGTCAGGAAATGAGCAAGTACAAACACCAACACGTTCCATATGAATTGATAATACTATAGAAGACAGTAATAATGATACAAGACAAAGATATAGGCGACTTGGGAACCATTTGAAAGCCGAGTTACAACCTTTGAACCAAACAAGGATCGGAGTTGTAACCCTTCTTTCAAACAGAACTTAGTCTGAAATCATGGTACAGTATAAAGGCAGGTAGAGCATGTGAGTAATGGAATCATAGCATGGTGAGAAGTACAAGAAAGTAAGATGAACTGGATATAGATACGCTAATAATGTAAAAGGTGATTTGAACTATTAGAGCGATAGTGATCGGCTAGGAAGCAAGATGGTTATCCACTTGGCCCGGCAATCCGTTGGTGTCCTCAACGGAGAGTCAGGCCGTCCAACCTGGATAACTGATAATGGGATATCTTCTACACCTACTGAGGTGAGGGTGGCACTAGCAAAATATAGTTACAGGGAGGCTTTGATCACATAATCCCTAATAATTCCCCATCCCCGAATAGTATTACGGATCCGGACATGGCACGTCATGACACAGGGTTCGAGAGCAGGGGGCCAGCCCACTCCCAAATCAATGTCTATATAAGTACAGAAACACAGAAATATCACATACTCATATACCAAGGGAGTCCAGGAATAACATCTCATGATAGGATCCGACGTATACTAGTCCGTGAATCGCCGTGTCAGGAATCATGTAAAATACTACAACTGAATCGGATATAGTAGATATCAAGATAATAAAAACTATCAGTGAATGTACTCGCCTGTGGTCCTGAGCTGATAAGGTGAACAGACGCTCAGAGAAATCACAGACCTAAAATAAGATACTATATGTTAAAACATGGTTTAATAATGAAAGGAAAGCTAATCTAGTCATGATATGCAAGTTTAAGTCAAAACTAGGTCAAACTAAGTCACACCAAGCTAAACTAGGTCATACTAGGCTAAATTAGAACAAACAAGGTCACAGAAAGTCAATCCAAGTCAAACTTGGCAAATTTTGACTAACAGTTGACTTTCAATCAACTGGTCAACTCTGGTTTGGTTTTGGGTTAATTCTAGGTAAAGTGTTGACTCGTTGTTGACTTTGGTCAAAAAGTCAACTCTTGGTCAACGGGGGTCAAAACTAGACTAAACTACCCTTATCTAACCATTACCTACCAAGACAACCTATTTTTAACCCCATCTTAACAATCAAAACCCTTTCTTAGACTTTATCCCAAAATCCTACTTTACCCTCTAAGATACTGATTTGTATCTTAGGATACTCACTCATCTATATCCTAAGACAACTAACGTAGATATTAGATACTAGTAAGATACCAACCTATATCTTACCCCAAGATACCATATACCTTAGCCCTATTGATATCCTAATATCAATACCTTAGTTGAAAACCTAATACCTTAGTCTAGGTATAAATACCTTAACTACCAAGATACCAATCTTAGATATCTAATATCTATCATAAGCTACTTGCTAACCAATAACTTAGATTTCTAACCTTAGTTATCTAGGTAAACCCATTACCTTAAGGTAAGATAAACCATTACCTTGGTTTGGAAACTAAAACTTAACCTCTAATACTAATACCTTAAATATCTAGCCTCTAACCATTCACCCTAATTATTAGATAAACAATACCTTAGTAGCTAATACCTTAGTATAAAGTAACCCCGTCTACCATGTAGGTAGTCCCCTTTATCTTGTAGGTAAATACATTACCTTAACGTACTAGGCAAATACCCAAATATCCTAAGATACCACTATGGTATCTCAAGATATCCTCTATATCCTAACTTATACCCTAATATAAGATACTAACCAACTCTAACATATAACTTCTAACCATCTATCTAACTTATAACCTAACACAACTAACACATCCACAACTATATCTAACCATAATATATATGGATATATATCCGTCTCTAACTCTAACCAACTACATGTCAGCTCGACTAACTATAATAGACTAACACAACTAATTATCTAACTTATACCAGCTATCACTACCTAACTTCGAAGATATCTCTAATCTCTACATAGATTCTAACATACCACTAACATACTAACATACCTATACATACAATTTTAAATTCCTCTCTACTCTAATAGTAACACACAACAAACACATATACCAAATCCACCACCCTTCTCTCTAACACACCTACACACATCATATACAAACACGCTACCACTCAACCAAAACACAAATTACTCAACAACCACACTAGCCTCAAGTCAATAGGATGTCATGATCCTTCCAACTCTCTCACCTTCACAACATACACACTACACTACCATCTATACAACATCAAACACACACTAGCACATATCCTCTATCAATCCACTTCTCTCCACTAACCACACACATATTCTTGACAATCTATGATACCTACATTCACATGATATCCATACTAGGCTCATAGGTTACACAAAATGCTACGTCGCTTAGTCACTCTTCTACTTAAAACCAATACTGTACCAATGGGCCTTCACTAAATTCTACGATTAAGTTTTCTGAAACTTCAAAAGGATCGCATTTTCCTCTCCCGGAATCGCAAAAACATCGAAATGCGTTCGTCTTTCGTACAGCGCACACTCAAACATCTACAGAAAGTTTTAGAATGAATTTGGCTTATTAAAGTCTATATTTGGAAAGCTAACTTTGATACGCTTCTTTTAAAAAAACGAGGTTAATTGGAGTTATGAGCTAAAAGTTATGGCATTTCTAATTGCTCTAGCTACTAAAACGTGATAAAATTATGACGAATTTGGGTTGTTTGGACCAAAAAAATACATGTAGACCAAATACTTGGATCCCACATAGCTATCTAAATAAAACTTTTCTAACCATCCTAAATAGAATCAATCCACTCTCTAACCATCTAACCACACACACACACACACACACACACACACACACACACACCACACACCCACACAGATATATATATATATATATATATATATATATATATATATATATATATAAATATATATATAAATATATATATATATATATATATATATATATATAGATATATCTATATATATATATATATATATAGATAGACACTATGTAAAAAAAAAAAAAAAAAAAAAAAATATATATATATATAGATGACACTATTATATATATATATATATATATCTATTATATATATAGATATATATCTATATATATCTATAACTAGTGTCTCTATATATAGATATATATATATATATAGATATATATCTATATAATATATTATAGAGACCTAGTTATATATATATATATATAACTATTATATATATATATATATATATAGATATATATATAGACACTATTATATATATATATATCAAAGAGCACTAGTTTATATATATATATATATGATATATATATATCTATATATATATATATATTATATATAGATATATATAGATATATACGTGTCTCTTATATATATATATATATAATATATAATAATATATATATATATATATAAAGAGACACTAGTTATATATATATATATATATAATATATATAATAGAATATATTATATAGATATATATATATAATATATATATATATATATATATATTTTATATATATATAATATATATATATATATTGTATAAGAGACACACAAATCTAAATATAAAATAAATATATACAATATGACTATAAAGAACACATTAGGAACACTCTTTAAAAATATACAATCTGAGATTAAAACACTAATTAATCCTTCCACCATATATACTGCATACAGTTCCAAAATAGGGGTTTTTTTCCACTAGGACACAATCACAACACAAAGGACACTCCAATGACCTCCAAATGGCACGAAATGGACACAATGGAGATACAACCATGAGGGTCATTCCTATGGGTTCAAAATATTCCTATATCATGTAGGGATGGATTAGAGAGAGATTATACCTTCCGGGGAGAGATTCAAAAGAAAAATCCTTCCGACACGACACCGACACATAGAGATTCCAAAAGGACACGAACGAGCTCCGAATCCTCCCAAACTTGGCTAGCACCTTCTAACCATGGAATAAAGGAGAAATAAAGAAGATTTGGTGGAAGAAGGGGTTGATTTGGAGATGAAATCAATGGAGGTTCCTCTCTAAATTAATTTGGGGAAGAACAAGAGAGAGAAAGTGGATAAAAACAAATGAATGAAGGAGTGACTCACTCCTTATCCCCCCCATAGGTGGCTGCCCATAAAGGTGAGGTGTCCCCATTAGAAAAGTCCAAAATGCCCCCACTTGACCTATTTGATTTAAATTATGAATGGGTTAAAGGTTGAGGTCAATTTAGTCTAGTTTTAAGTCTCTAATTAAACTAAACCTATCCATAAATAATTAGTCTAACTACTAACTAAAATTAATATCATGTGGACTAAAATTAATATCATGTGGGCCATGCCTAACTAGTGTGTGGGTCCCACTAGAGTCAAACTACCCCTCCCCCCCGGGTCCCCGTTTCAAGTCGGATTGAGTTAAAATTCGAACCCGGCTCAAATAACCCCAAAACAATATCATAAATAATAAAATAAATTTCAACCCCAAAATAATATCATAAATAATAAAATAAATTTCAAAATATTCAAAAATGTAAAATGACAAAAATACCCCTGTTTCTGAAAACTGGGGGTGACAAATCTATCCACCTTAAAAAAATTTCGTCCTCGAAATTAAAACCAAACAATCACCAATTCAAAATATCAAAATAAATCAAAGAGATCCAATGACCAAAATACCCTTGGGCCAGAAATGACACTGAAAGTATCCTAATCACATGGTTAGGCTCCAGGTCAAACAGTTCCTAGAGTTTCACTAGTAAAACATCAAAATCACAAGTCATGGCTTAAAAATTTAAAATGATTAAAATCTCTAAAATCAAAGTGTGAAACCCATTTTTTTGTAGTTTTATTTAAATAAATAATTGTGTTATTAAATTAAACGTTTTCAAATTATTATTATTATTAAATATTATTATTATTTACTTTTGGGTGAAAAGAATTTTAAAATTAAAACAACTTGGATTTTTAGATTTTGGACCCAGACCCGAGTCCGAGCCCAGACCCAGGCCCGAGCCCATTCCTTCTATTCCTTTCCCAAATCTGAGTTTGGTTAACTATAAAAAAAAATAATAATAATAATACTTGGTTTGAGCTGGTCCAAATTGGACCAGCGTACTCATTTTCCTTTCTCCTATTCTTCCTCCCCTAACTTTATTCCCCACCACACAACTAAACCAACACTCTCTATTATAACTCCCCTCTCTTCCACGTTCTCTCAAAACTCACACAGAAGAGAACTCTTACACTCTCTTCCTCCTCACAATACTCTCAAATCTCTTCACCTCTCTCTCACTCTCACGAGAGAAAACCCAAGCCCTAACCCCATACCCGTGGCCGAGCTCCCCACCGGCGCCTCCCCGTCCAGTGCGCGCAGCCCCGAGCTCGCCGAGGCCGCGCCCCCGCGCCGACCTCTCCGGCCAGATCCGCCGGCGCGGCTCCCTGTGCCCGCGCCCGACCCTGTCCCAGCGCGCCCCGTGCCTCCGGCGGACTTCCCTGTCCAGCGCGAGCCCCTCTCCGCGCGGGATCTGCTCCGGCGAGGCGTGCCCTAGCCGCAGCCGACCGGCCTCCTCCCCGTGGCCCTCTCCGCGCTGTCCAGCGCGCGAGCCCCCTCTTCCGCGGACCCTCTTCTGATGTCCAGCGATCCGTGGAGCTCTTCGCTGTCCAGATCCGCGATCCTGTGGTCCGAACGCTGTTTCGGTTTTTCCCAAGCTTTTCCCGCGGCTCCCCGCCAACAGAAATTTGGTAAATTCTTGTTAATCACAGTAGTTCGTCCCTCCCGTAGAGTCTGTGATGAGAATCGGTCCCCGGTTTCCCTTTAGGAAATCCGGTTAGCTGCGTAGTATATTCGGTTAGCTGCGTTAGCATATTTTCTGTGATTTTTATCTGCTGGTTTGGGTGGTTTGGTTTGATTATGGGATTCCCGGATATTTTGGGAAGTTCTGTGGATTGGGAATTAATTTCTGGTGGCTTGGAAATATTTTGGTGGATATATTTGCGGGATTATTATTGGGTTGGAATAATTGTAGGTTTTCTGTGGCGCATTTCCCAGTTTTGGGTTTGTCCCGAAATAGAGGAAGTGCTGCCCAAATTTTTACAAAAAAAACTATATTTAATTGATTTCAAAATTGGTTTTCGGAAATGAATTTTAAACTGATTTTTCGGGCGACGACCGTACCGGTCTGTGGGCCCCGACGAAATGCAAACGCACCGGTCCGACCGGACGTTGAGGTATTAGCTAGATTTTGAGGAATGGACCGAGTCTAAGACTCTTAGCATTTATTTTAAATTATTTTATTTAATATTTAGGCTATTTAATATAGTTATTGATTTACTGCACTTTATTTAGAAATTAAATCATTTTTCTCTTATTTGATGTAAAAAAATAATTGTACAGGGCATAAGCCCACTCTAGGATGTTTAGCTGTGCCCTTGTATTGTGTAGCGTAGATTTTACTTTCTTTCTGGGTGGATGTGATCTTGGGTGGTTTTTTTAGACGTTGGAATCGTAGTTAGAGCGTAACTTTATAATTAATTAAGAATTTATTAAATAGATGAAAAATTAGTAAATAACTAGTTTATGATTTACCATTAAAAGAAAACTATACTTTTATAAATATATTACAAAACCACAAAGTTTTCCCAAGTTAATTATTTCTCGTGTTATTTCCAAATAATCCAATTAACCGGCCTAATCAAACGCACGTAGTTGCGACGTAAGCGTTAGCTGTAGATTAATACAACTTAAAACCTAACTAGGACATGACTACTAGAGATTGCAACTAGCACACTTAGCCTGGTTATTCAAGGTTCTAAGTCGAGTTCTCAACTGTAGGAACTCGAAGATACACCTGACGTTCCTCCTCGGTACCAACTCATCTCTACAGTCATTTTCCTGAGACAAGTATAGTTTGTGTTAGTTTACAGTTATTTATTTAATCGTTTTACTGCATGTCTAAACCACGATTCAAACACGAAACTCTCACCGAGAGTACTGTACTGTAACTACTGTAACTACTGGGGACTGGGGAATAGCGTAATGATTATGACCATACTGTAACAAAAACCCCTTATCCATTACTGTAACAAACCCAAGCCGGTCATATGTCATTACCTATTCAAATCACTGTTTTCTACTGTAACAAACCTGTTTTAAAAGCTGTTTAGAACTGCATGATTCTATTTCTTATTTAACTGTTTAATTAGCATGAATTGTACTTTGCTCCCTCCTGACTGGAGACAACATTTTAGGTAACACTGAGGATGATGAGCTATACTGTAATAGCTACTATGACCCGGTCCTCTACCCTGCGACGGTACCGGAGCCGTCTCTGGAGGACGCTGATCCTGGGACTGCTGAACCTGATGCTTAGATAGTTTCTCTTTCTGTATTTTTTCTTTATTTGGAGTTTGTAGTTTATTTCTGCATTTCCTTTCCAGTTGTATTTTTGAATATTTGATAAATAAAGTTTCAATTTCGAATAGAACAGTTGTGGCAAATGTACTAGTGTTGTTGTGAATACCTGCAATGGAACAGCTTACTGCCGCCGTCTCACCACGGTGCAGGCTGGGCATGGTCCGGTTCGACCCATTAATTGGGATCGGATCGTGACACAAAGCATGAATTAAATGACAATAATTAAATAACTAAAATTATAGCATTTTAAAATTATACTCAAATAGAAACTAGGTGCTACAAATCTATCCACCTTAAAAGAATCATCCTCAAAAATTAATAGAAAGTAACCACAGAAAAATTCATGCAATTCGATAATCGTATGCGTCTGTCCAAAATCATGATACTCAGAATCTCCGTCATACCAGTGAGCAAGGCTACGATAATCACAGAGTCCTCGACTATGGTACATACCTCTAGAATTATGGTATTTAAAATTTTTACATTGCCGCATGCTTGGCAGCGAAAACCTTAAATTCCCACACCCGAGAAATATGACCCTAATCCGACTATATGTCCTCACTATGCCTGCTAGCATGACCCTAGAAGATTCTAAAATCTCATAATCGAGACGACCTAGCCCATACGACTTATCTCAAAAGAAAAATTACATCACAAGAACAAATTTATCAAACGATCAAGGAGATACAAGCTCTAACTCTAACCAACTAACATATGTCATCTCTAACTAACTATAACATAGACTAACACAACTAATTATCTAACTTATACAAGCTATCACTATCTAACTTCTAAGATATCTCTAACCTCTATATAGATTCTAACATAACCACTAACATACTAACATACCTATACATACAATATTTAAATTCTTCTCTACTCCAATACTAACACACATACAAACACATATACCAAATCCACCACCCTTCTCTTCTAACACACCTACACACATCTATATACAAACACGCTACCACTCCACCAAAACACAAATTACTCAACAAACCATACTAGCCTCAAGTCAAATAGGATGGCATGATCCTCCGAACTCTCTCACCTTCACAACATACACACTACACTACCATCTATACAACATCAAACACACACTAGCACATATCATCTATCAATCTCACTTCTCTCCACTAACCACACACATCCTTATCTCATTCAAACACACACACACTATACTAACATATATTACATAACATTAATATATATATATATATATACATATATGTACTATATCATACATATTCTTGACAATCTATGATACCTACATTCACATGATATCCATACTAGGCTCATAGGTTACAAAAAATGCCTACGTCGCATAGTCACTCTTCTACTTAAAACCAATACTGTACCAATTGGGCCTTCACTAAATTATAAGATTAAAGTATGTTATAGCTCTTCGTATTAGCTTTCCGAAACTTCAAACAGATCGTATTTTCGTGTCCGGAAGCTCCCGAAATCGAGAAAACACCGAAACGCGTTCGTCTTTCGTACAACTGACACTCAAACAATTCTACAAAAAGTTCTAGAATGAATTTGCTTATTAAAAAATATATTTAGAAAGCTAACTTCGATACGCTTCCTTTAAAAAAAATAGGAGGTTAATTGGAGTTATGAGCTAAAAGTTATGGTATTTCTAAGTTGCTCTAGCTACTAAAAACGTGGATAAAAATTATGACGAATTTGGGTTGTTTGGACAAAAAAAATACATGTAGGCCAAAATACTTGGATACCAACATAGCTATCTAAATAAAACTTATTCTAACCATCCTAAATAAGATCAATCCACTCTCTAACCATCTAACCCCACACACACACACACACACACACACACACACACACACACACACACACACACACACACACAGATATATATATATATATATATATATATATATATATATATATATATATATATATATATATATATTTTGGGTGTGTCTCTTTATATAATATATATATATATATATATATATATATATATATATATATATATATATATATATAGATATAATATATATATGATGGTGTGTCTCTATATATATAGATATATATATATATATATAGATATATATATATATTATATATATTATATAGATATATATATAATATATATATATAACTAGTGTCTCTCTCTCTCTCCTCTATATATAATAGATATAATATATATATAAACTAGTTATATATATATTATATATAATAGATATATAGATAAATATATATATATATATATATATATATATATATATATAAACACACCAATCTAAATATAAAATAAATATGATACAATATACTATAAAGAACACATTAGGAACAACTTCTAAAATATAAATCTGAGATTAAACACTAATTAATCATTCCTACAATATATATATATGCATACAAGTTCCAAAATAGGGGTTTTTTTTACTAGGACACAATCACAACACAAAGGACACTCCTATGAGCTCCAAATGGACACGAAATGGACACAAATGGAGATACAACCATGAGAGTCATTTCTATGGGTTCAAAATATTCCTATATACATGTAGGGATGGATTAGAGGAGAGATTATACCTTCCGGGAGAGAGATTCAAAGGAAAAATCCTTCCGACACGACACCGACACGTAAAGATTCCAAAAGGACACAAACGAGCTCCGAATCCTCCCAAACTTGGCTAGCACCTTTAACCATGGAGTAGAGGAGAAATGAGAAGATTTGGTGGAAGAAGGGGTTGATTTGGAGATGAAATCAATGGAGGTTCTCTCTAAATTAATTTGGGGAAGAACAAGAGAGAGAAAGTGGATGAAAACAAATGAATGAACGAGTGACTCACTCCTTATCCCCCCCATAGGTGGCTGCCCAAAAAGGTGAGGTGTCCCTATTAGAAAGTCCAAAATGCCCCTACTGACCTATTTGATTTAAATTAGGAATGGGTTAAAGGTTGAGGTCAATTTAGTCTAGTTTTAAGTCTCTAATTAAACTAAACTATCCATAAATAATTAGTCTAACTACTAACTAAAATTAATATCATGTGGACTAAAATTAATATCATGTGGGCTATGCCTAACTAGTGTGGGTCCCACTAGAGTCAAAACTATCCCCTGGGTCCCCGTTTCAAGTCGGATTGAGTTGAAATTCGAACCCGACTCAAATAACGCCAAAACAATATCATAAATAATAAAATAAATTTTAACCCCAAAATAATATCATAAATAATAAAATAAATTTCAAAAATATTCAAAAATACAAAATGACAAAAATACCTCTGTTTCTGAAAACTGGGGGTGAGAGTTATTTATGAATATTAGGATTTAGTCGTAGGACGAACACTAAGAAAATTTACTAAAATGAAATCTCAGAGTCATATTTTAAGTTAACGTTATAATACCTCTGTATTAATTTCTAATTTCTTTACTTTAGAATTCCGAAATCCGATCATGTCAGAGATTCTTAATTTATTTATTTATTTATATCGTCCTTGACTGAGGGCTTGCATGTCTTTTGACGACCTAGTATTGTCACTAGATTTGTAGACCAAGGATTACTATTGTACATTGGAGAGAAGCTGGAGAACAAGAATGAGACGTGACGATTGAAGGCAACATATTGAATCAGATCTTCTTATCATCAATTCAGGTATATAAATATAATTATATTGGGTCAATAGTTGTATTGGGTAGAATAGTCCATCTCAATTTATAGTTTCAAAAATATCCTTTTGAATAATATTAATTTTATTTTGCAAGTTATGACCTAAAATAAACCTATCCTACAACCTTAACGGACGACAATCGCGAATATGGGTACTGGATTCGTATGTCGCGTAGCCTGGGGATACTGTTATGTACTCGGCTCACCGTATTCTGGGATCGGGGCATGACAAATTATTACATATCTTTTGAGGTTACACATTTATTGGATTGATGATAGTGTTGATCGAAATTTGCACACTGATGGAATGTCATGTATGTGATCATTTTCTAAACTGTATATGTTGATTTTATTTTTCTAGTTAACTAAATTTGCATATCTTCATTAAATTTCGTTTTCGTCTCCTTGCTCGATGTTTTTATCGTGGTTTCTTATTAAGAAACTTTTCTATCTTCTCAAGCCTACCTATCATAGTCATTTCTTAATTTCGAGGACAAAATTTTGTAAGTTATGTAGGATGTAAACCCCCTAAACTTTACAATATTTTTAATTTATTTAATTAGAATAAGTACGGTATATATATATATATATATATATATATATATAATATATATATATATAATATATATATATATATAATCTACCTATAGAATTTTGTATCCCGTGTTCTTTTCGAACTTTCAAAATAGTTTTTTTTTCATTTAAATTTATTTTTACTTTGAAAATAAATTCCCTTTTACATTTCTAAAGAATATTATGTATACATTTCTATTGGATACGTAAAATAATTATTCTTAAAAAAATTATTATTTGAAATTATAAAGTTATTATCTTATTAATTTAAAAAGATTCATTTCAAAATTGAATTTGAAGATCCTAAATATATTTAAACGACAAAAAGATTGGCAAAACTATTTTGAATAAGATTTGGATTTATACAAATATACTTTAATTACTTTGATAAGTATGAATATGCTTTAAATTATTTTGATGATATAAAATATTATTTTCAATTGTTATGACGATCAATTATTGGATTAAGATTTGTTTATCTAGTTTTTAAATTTATTTAATTTAATTAAGGGGTATACGTATCCAATAGAAATTCTAATCTATTAGAATCAATATTTAATTATCTAAATCATTTCTTGTTTGAACTAATCATAATCCTATCCAATTAGGTAATCCTAATGAAATATATATTGATTGCCATAATCATATCCAGTGATTGAATTCTAATCATATCCTAATTAACTAATTGCTACACATCATATATACCTATTGAGTCTATGAAAAAATTATCTCTCATATTATCTAATCCAAATCTTCTCTCTTCCGTCCAAAACAACCCAAAAATTCATCATAAAATTCAGCCTCGTTTTTAACAAGCTATAGCAACTTCGCGAAGCCGTTGCGACCAACTCTGGACTCCGTTTCACCCAATTTTTTTATTTGAACTGTATGAGGTTAGCTTTGATAATATGTAATTTATGTTACAAATTTGTAATATATATTTTTGTAAAATTATTTTAGTGTCAGTTGTCCAAAAATCATTGCGTCGTATTGTTTTCGATATTTAGGGAGACCTCAAACTCTGTTTCGTGATTCGTTTGATTTTTTTGAAAGCTGATACAAATATCTATAGCATAAAAAATCAAAAATTAATTTAGATTTCATTTTGGGCCCATAAAATATTTAGTTACACCTAGTAATGGTATATATGGTATATTATAATATGTGACTTGGACCCTACATTTATTTTAAAAGTTGGTTTAGAAATCCTAAATAAATTATTAAGCTTATTTTGACCTATGAAAATATTGTTTACAACCTAAAATTATATTTGACAAATTATGAGTTTTAGGCCAAAAATAATTTTTAGATTTTCAAATATTTCAAGAATATTTTGACTAATAAAATAAAGTTTTAAATATTATGAATAATTTCTAAATAATTATAAATATTTTCTATGCAAATTTTCTTCGACTATCATCTGGATCGAGACTAATCGTGCGTTCTTACTCCCTTTTGCGATTTCGGACTTCTACATGTCGACTCCGGTTATTTGGACTACTTTGGACGTAGTCAGATCATCACACCACACCATGTAAGATACCTTGCCATTTTACTGTTATTTACTTTTGCTTATCATATGCATTCATTCATTTATTTTTACAATATAAATGGTTCTTCCAAAGCGTACTTATATGCAAATTATTTTTGTAATATTTTTGTTATTTTTTACTTCTAT